>JARHVA010007422.1:515000-540000 GCA_037957365.1 Torreya grandis
TATTTTTAAATGGCAACTCAACCAGTTAGAAGAATGCACAATGTTTCCCACCTGGTAGTTAATTATCTAGTATGTTCAAGTATATCTAACTTGTTTCTCATTATCACTATTTATCTACCTATCAAGATCAACTATTAGTCTTAAATCTCATCATTTATCTCCATGATCTCCACTATAGCTCTTAAATCCATGTGATTTTTTCATGTATTGATATTATTATTTTTCATTGTTTACATGTAGGAATGAACTTTATCAACATTCACTTTCCCTACTTTTATACTCTATTTATTATGAATTTATGAAAGGTATAGGTTAATCAATGTGTCCACTCACCACTTCCTTGGGTTATCATTGTTATTTTATTGTTCCACCAATCATATGTACTATAAGGCTTGTTTGTACTTAGCCTAGAAACATAAATAAAATGTTTGCCAAGTTTTTTTTCTAGATACACACTAATCCTATTACACCCCACCTTAGGATACTAATACTTAACCCACCCATGTCATAATATCATGCAAGATAACCTTGCATGATCACCTAAAGTGCATATATGGGTATTAGGGTAGGATGAGGGTAGTTGCATTCAATAGGGGTCTAAGCATTGTCTCATGTACTACTACTCATGTGTGTTGATATCTCAAGTGAACTTTGTATCTAATTCATCCATATAAGGTATATATCTAGTATTCACATATTCAACATAGTAACATAGAAACACTAGTATTCCCAAGTACTCATTCCTTCATTAAATGAACCCTATGAAGCAGAACTCAGTTTTAAGCTAGTTATAAAGATAATACTTTATCATACTCATAAATAGTTATGTAGTCATACTAAAAATAATAATTTCCATTATATTTAAGTTATTTATTAAAATTCACTCATGGCATTTAAAATAGTGTAGACTATCACTACTAGTCCTATCCCTAGCTAATGTTATTCCTATGTTCACTAGATTCTTAATTACCATATGACAACATTTATCTAAGGCATACGTCATTGATATTACACTAGTAGACAACTAAATAAAATCTAGTAAAATAATAGTAATAACCCCTCTTTATTCAAGGTTCAACCTTTTATAGGCTTCAAAAGGGTAAAACTTTTACTTGGTAGCTCAACTACCACCAGTTAGAAGTTGATGTGTTGTCTTACCTAACTATGAGTTAATAATCTAGTTTTTTTGAAGCTATCTACCCCACCAATCACTTTCATTTCTTAACTACCTATCATGATCAACTATTAATCATAAATCTTGTTTTTTATCCCTATGATCTTATTTATGGTTCCTAAATCCATTCAATTTTTTCATTTTCCTTGATCATATTATTTTGTCATTTTATACACCTAGGCTTGAAATTTAATGGGTCGCTCCTATCCTACTAGTAAAATATATTATATGTGTGTGCATTTAAGGAGTATGTTGATTGATTTTTTCACTCGCCACTTCCTTGGGTTATTATTGCCAATTTATGAATTTTTTAGTTGCGTACACTTCAAGGCTTGTTTGTATTTAGCTAATTTCTAGGGTGAATATGCCATAGTATAGCAAGGCACCCCTAAGAGGGATAATTGACATAATAATAATATATGAATGGTAAGGACCTTGGAAACATAATAAAAAAACATAGTAAACCAAAATTAATAACATGCTTGATATGGATCATGGCACCAATCATATTATAACACAAAGTATAGGCAATGAAATCAACATAGGCATGTAACCACATATAGAATCAACCAAAGATGTATGAATAAAAATAAATTAATCATGCAACATGACATGATAACTAGAGGGTCATCTATGGATAAAACTATAAAATACATCAATAGGAAATACATACAAGAATATATAAGAAATCAAGCATTCATAGGTACAGAAGAGAACATGCAATGTAGTCATGTAACACATAAGATTTAGGAAATAACATGATATGTCTATTCAATATAAGTAACTCTATATGTTAAATATAAAGTAATAATTATATCAATTGAGTCCTATTATATAAAAATGATGTTAGTATGGGTAAGTGTATGGAGTTTGGGAATAATTCCATGGACATTTACCATAACACATATGTATTATAGACATTATGCATATATGTAATGTCCATAACGTGTACACATGTATGCATTATTTCAAACTAGACTCTAGATTATCGAACCTAAACATGTAAACAATATAATGTACACATGTTATTATTGTTAAACATAATGTGTGAATGTTATTTTAAGGTAAGAAAGATATATTTACAGGGTTAGGTGGCTTAATAAAATAAATGTTAAGAATACATTTATATTCTTATACTTTAAATTTATTTTAGTAAATATTAATTTTACATTTATATTCATTATAATTTAAATTTATTTTAGTGAATATAAGAAATTAGGGTCACTCTTCATTTAATAGAGGTTATCTCATAGCTTCACACCTTACGATGTGGGAGATAATTCAGTACTTAGACATTTTTAGGGTCTCAATATTGAACTTAGGGATTTTAGGGCATAACTTTTATAATTGATGTCCATATTTGGAAAACATATAGTAATTTTTTATCTTTTATGCCTTTAAAATTACTTCTTGACATTTTTAGGAGTCCTAAGTTTCCCAAAATTGAAGTTTACAAACCACTCACTTTGAATTCAATCCAAAGTGGTGTGATTTGGATAATGTAGGCCACATTGATGACTTGTGCACATCAAACAACCACTTTGTGTTAATTTCACTTGCTCATCATCCCTACCTCATCCCTAATCACTTTCTCCTCATACTTTATCATCCTTAATCACTCCTTTATTATCTCTCATCATATATAATCACTCACTCATTAAACCTTACCATTCCTCATCATCTCTAATCACTCCCTCATCATCCCTAATCACTAATTCATCATCCTTCATCATACTTAATCACTCCCTCTTCATCTCTCACCATCCTTAATCACTCCCTCATTGACCCTCACCATCCTTCATCATTTATAATCACTCCTTCATCATCCCTAATCACTCCCTCATTGACCCTCACCATCCCTCACCATCCCTAATCACTTATTTATCATCCCTCATCATCCCTAATCACTCCTTCATCCCTCATCATCCCTAATCAGTCCTTCATTAACACTCACCATACCTTATCATACCTAATCACTCTCTCATCTTCCCAAATCACTATCTCATTGACCCTCACCATACCTCATCATCCCTTATCATTACTTCATTATCCCTCATCATCCCTAATCACTCCCTACTTATCCCTCATCATCTTTAATCACTCCTTCATTTACCCTCACCATCCATCATCATCTCTAGTCACTCCTTCATCATCCCTAATCACTCCATAATTAACCTTTACCATCCTTCATCATACCTAATCATTGATTTATCATCATTAATCATTAATTACTCATTCCTCATCTTCCCTAATCACTCTCTCATTAACCCTTACTATCCCTCATCATCTATAATTACTCCCTCATCCTCTATAGTAAATCCCTTCTAGACCCTCACCATCCCTCATCATCCCTAATTACTCCTTAATCATCCATCATCATCTCTACTTAATCCCTACTTTTCCCTTCTAATCCTTAATCACTCCATCTAATACCTTGATGGTGGGTGTAGTAGCTTCTTACTTGTGCCCAATTGGCTTATTTTCAAATTCTAAATTTTAATCACTAAAATAGCCCAAAGAAACTCTTATTGCACTCAAATTATAAACTCATATATATCATTTGATTGTCTAATGGGATTAAAAGATATACATGGTGGTCCATGCCCAAACTATGGAGAGAGTGTGTATCCAGAGCTCTAGAATAGAATAAATAGGTAATAAATCTAGAAAATTGTGTGATGAAATTATATTATGTACATATATAGAATGGGATTTAGGAATCTAATAATCCCAATCCTTGATTTAAGAATACAAATTTATATCTATATAGAAAGGGGTGACTAGATAATAGTTGAGAATTTGAATCCCAACCCCATAGTTGACTATATATCCATAGTATACCAGATTACCAGATAGATAGATAGGCGATCACCAATATAATAGAGTGTGTTTCCTAACCCAACTAGATCTATAAACAACCTAATTTATACCCAACTTGGTATATAAATAGAATTAATTGCATATTCCTTAATCTAATGTATCAAAGAGGGGCCACTTAAATATTGGGCATGGATTGGTGGGCCCTAAAGGCCAAATTGGGGCCTTGACATACTCTAATTATTCCCCAATCCCTAATATATTATATTCAAATATATCATAGGAATGGGACCCTACCATAGATATATATGGAGCACCATCCTAAAGGCTCTCCCCTAATCTCAAACTTTCCCTACCCATTAAGGAAATGGAATATTTCCATACCTGCTTCATCTATGACAAGCAAGGAAAGTGAAGCTTTCCTTTTTTATATATAATTTTACTTTACCTAATATCATATCAAGGGAATATTTCATTTTCAATGAATAACAAGGGGGTAAGGCACAACTATAAATGTAATTTTTTTCCCCTAGTATCTAGGTTTTATTTTATTCTATATTAAAGCATGGCTATCAAGGGAATCTTAGTTTATGATATATAGATTTATTCTTACCCTACTTACATAGCTATGCCCTACCTGGTAAGGCAAGGGAAACTTCATTCTCGATATATATCTTTGTTCTTGTCATACCTACTTTCCCTTTCTAGAATATATTCTTAGGTATCAAGGGAATCTTGATTCCTGATCTATATATTACATATATTCTTTCCCTACCTACTTAGCTTTTGTTATTAATAAGGAAAGTTTGCTTTCCAATACATAGAATGAGAAGTGAAGTTTTTAACCATGTTATGTATGTAATATATTTATACCACATAATAGTATTCCCTACCTAATTTTCATACTTTAGTATACCCTACCTACATTACCTACTTGAGTATACCCTACATGATTAAATATTTGAGACATATCTTGATCTTGAGTATGCCCTACCTAAATACCCTAGCCATATCTTGACCTTGAATATGCTCTACCTATTTTATTGTACTTGAGTATGCCCTAATTACCTATGCTTATTTCCTTACATATTTAATTTTACTTGAGTATTCCCTACATACCTATCCTTATTTAAATACCTACTTGAGTATTCCACACTCGATAAAATACCTAAGCCATATATTGATCTTGAATACCCATATCTAATCCTATATATATATATTACCTAACCTTATATTTAACACTTGATACCTAATTGAAGACCTAATTTGAATACCTAAGGCATATCTTGAAATGAAAGGGAGCATTTTAACCTATTTAGAGAAATGAGTGACAATGGATGATCAAGAACAAGAATAAATATAATACACCCACCTCAAATGTATTGGAGGGAATGATTATATATAAGGAGGGATGAGTAAATAGTGATTGAGGATGATGAGGGATGATTAAGGTTAATGAGGGAGTGATTAGGGATGAGAATGGAAGGATTAGGTATGATGAGGGATGATAGAGACTGACTACGGATGATGATGGTTGATGAGGCTATGATTAGGTCTAATGAGGGTTGATAAGGGAGTGATTAGGGATGATGAGTGACAATTAAAATTATTACACCATATCTATATATATGGGATAATATATATTATCTAGGTGGCCTTCTCTACCTAATGTGTGCAAGATTGACTCATTCCATTCCTTTCTATTGAATGGGAATCGAAACACATTCTTTAGATGAGGGGCATTAACCAAGCCATATATTGAAATGAGGGGGAGAATTATAAACTACATATATAAATGAGTGACTAGGGATTATCAGGCATAAGAAGAAATACTCTAAAACCATCATAAATGTATTAGAGGGCACGATTAGGGATGAATAAAGCTATTAGGTAAAGAAAAGGTAGACATAAAAAAGGCAAGATTCCCTTTTCTTACTCCTTGACATAGAAGAATTAGGTGTGGAAATATTTTATTACCTTATATTGGGTAGGGAAAGTTTGAGATCGAGGTAAGACCTTTAGAATAGTGACCCCAATATATATATGTTGGGGTCCCCATTCCTACACTATCCTTTGATAAATGTTATTAGGGACTAGGGCATACTTAGAGTACAATAGGGCCTTAGTTCATCCTTTAGGACCCACTGGCACATTCCCAAGATCTAAGTATCCCATCCTAAATACATTGGATTAAATAATATGCCCTCTAATCCCTTCATAGATCAATTTAGGTATAAATTAGGTTGGGTATAGATTTAGTTTGGGTATAGATTGAGTTAGGTTTGGAAACACACTCTATTAGCTATTAGATTAGAATACACTCTATGATATTGGTGACCACCTATGTATCTATATAGAAATCCAATATAATTTGTACATACTCTCAATGACATATAGAGAAAATGAGAAATCAAATATGGGGTTGGGATTGGAATTCTCAACTAGTCCTTAGTCGCCCTTATCTATATAGATATAAATTTGGAGTCTCAACTCTAGGATTGGGATTTTTATATACCTAAATCTCCATCTATATATACAATTAATATAATTTCATCCCACCCTTTTCCATACATACTTCATCTATGGAAAGGATTAAGATAAGGGAATATTTTTTTATTGATACCTAGATTTGATTCTCCTAATATAACATATCAAGGGAACACTACCTTCTCTATGATAGTAATGGAGTAAGTCATAGCTATCAAGGTAAATTTTCCTTACTCATGTATAGATTTTATTTTCTTCTATACTAAGTCATAACAATCAAGTAAATATTTATTTTTGATAGATAACTTTGTTCTTACGCTACCTATTTAGTTATGCCCTACTTGATAAGGCAAGGGAAACTTGCTTCCTAATGTAGATCTTTATTATTATCCTACCTACTTGCCATTTATAAAATATATTCTTAGCTATCAAGGGAAACTTGCTTCCCGATCTATAGATTGAACATATTCTTTCCCAACCTACTTATTTATGCCCTAATTAATTAACTTCTATTTTTGACAAGGGGAGCTTGCTTTTAGATAGAATGAGAAATGAAGTTTTGAATCATGTTATGTGTGTAATAGATCTATACCATTGATTATGCCCATCTAATTTACCTACTTGAGTATGCCATACCTAATTTAACTACTTGAGTATTCCTTACCTGATTAAATATCTAAGCCATATCTTGATTTTGAGTATACCATACCTAACTAACTGATTGAATACCCAAGTCATATCTTGAAAAGAGAGGGGAATTCTAAACTATATAGAGAAAATAATTACTAGGGGATAATCAGGAACAAGTGAAAATCCATTGCATCCAAAATAAAGGTATTGGATAGAGTGAATCAATTTGCATAAATCTTGACTTGGTATGAATGATTTGTTTAATGTAGTACATATCCATATCATAAAATAGATTGATGTCATATTTTTACATATTTCATGATTTTGATGTGATACATAATGAAATAAAGTGTGGGTAACATGATATGATGGATAACTACTACCTAATTCATATAATAGTTGGTTTCAACTCCTTAACATCAATGAACATACTTCATTATGTATGGGTTACATTAGTGTGGTTGGCCCATTGTTTGCATTTATCTTGATCCTAAGTAGATATGATTTTATTGTGTTAATTTTACCCTATAAGGGATCTAATCACAATTAAAATTGACATGAAGGGGTGTCTTAGATGATCACATACCAATCTATATATGGAATTAATATATTTTTATCCCACCCTTTGTATGCTTACCTGCTATTTATTCTATCATGGGGATCTAGATACACTCTTTCTCCATGGTTTGGGCATGGATCACCATATATATCTTTGAATCCTACTAATAATCAGATGATATCTATAAGTTCCTAATTTTAGTGAAATAGGATGGATGATATAAGAGTTTACTTGGGCCTTATTTGAGTGACAAAAAATTGAAACTAGAACATAACCCAGTTGAGCACAAGAAGGAAGCCACTATACCCACCATCAAGGTATTAGAGGGAATTATTAGGGATGAGGAGAGGTGAAGAGGGAGTGATTAGGGATGATTATGAAGTGATAGAGATGGTGAGGGATGGTGTGGGTAAATGAAGATGAGGAGGGAGTGATTATGTATTATGAGGGATGAGGGGGTTATGATTAGAGATGATGAAAGATGATTAATGAGTAATTAGGGATGATGAGAGATAATGAGGGGGTGATTATGTATGATTAGGTAGTGATTAGGGATGTTGAGGGTTAATGAGGGAGTGCTTAGGGAAATAAGGGATGATAATGGAGTTATTAAGGATTATTAGTGGTGAGGAGGGAGTGATTATGGATGATTAGGGATGATGGATTTATTATTAATGATGAGGGATTGTGAGGGTCAATAAGGGAGTGATTAAGAATGATGAGGGAGTGATTAGAGATGATGAGGATGGTAAGGTTTAATGAGGTAGTGATTAGAGACAATGAGGAATGGGGAAAGAGTGATTAGGGGTGATGAGGGATGAGAGAGGGATGATGAGAAAGTGAAATTAACACAAAAGTGACAATTTGATGTGTGTAGGTCATCAATGTGACCTATAATACCCCATTCACATCACTTTATCTTGATTTCAAAGTGATTGGTTTGTAAAATTTAATTTTGACAAACCTAAGACTCTTAGAAATTCTAAGAATTAATTTGGAAGGCACAAAAACCTAAAAAATAAATATATATTTACCAAAATTGGACATCATTTTAAAAATTTATACCCTAAAATCCATAGGTTCAATATTGAGACCCTAAAAATTCCTAAGTACTGACCAAATTGGATTTTTAAAAACTTTCTTTAACATTTTAAGGCGTGCAGTGATGAGACCAATTTTATAAAATATAGAGTGACCTTAATTTCTTATATTTACTAAAATAAATCTAAAGTATAAACTTATACTTGACATTTGTTTTAGCAAACCATATTCCCCTTGTAATAGAGATTTTATGTTTTTCTTACAATGTGAAGGTAATGCATATGCATTATAGCATGCACATTTTCCTCTCACATTGTACATGACAAAGTAGATATCCATTCTAATAGATCTATTCTAATTTTTGCTACAATGTGAAATGAACACACATGCATTATAACATGTACATGTTATAGTGTATACAAGTTATAACACGTATGTGCTATTTTTGTTATGAATTCAAAAAAACAAGTGTTTTGGATAAAAAATGGATTGGATTCCCAAACCAAAGGCTTTGACCTATAAATACATAGTTGAATCTAAGAGTTTTGAGAAAAATAATAAATTTCAACTTCCATCACCAAATACACTTTGAATTTTAATGAGAAATTTCCTAAAATTATTAACACAATGATGACCATGCTTTTTATATGAAATAAAAAATGCATCATTTATATAAATCAATCATGGATTATAGAATATAGAGCATACCTACACTTTCAATTGGGGATACACTTATTAAGCATGAACATGACCAATTTGGGGATCCACTAGACCTGATTAGGGGATCACTTATCACAACATATCATGTTAGAAAGGGTTCCAAATCCTACAATCTAACACAATCACACAATAACCCTAATGGATTCTTAAGGTTTAAAATATTCACTTCTTATAATAACAATAAATTAAATCTAATCTAGTGCACACTAAATCTTGTGGTACAAAGTGGGGGTTAGAAACAATAAAACAAGCTAAACTAAACATGTATTAGAAGACATATACTCATATAAATGTATACGTAATCCTAATACATGGGAGAATAATACAAATTCATTATCTATCGATTCTTATAAAAGAGAAATAAAGTTAGGAATACTAACCTTTAAAGATGAACCCACTAAGCCTCAATCTCTCCTTTGGCCAAGGTATTTTACAAGAGATTGTTGTGGTATGTAAGGATAACCAAGATAAATCATCTTTAGGCTACACAACCTATCTAAGCATCCAAAATAACTATCCATAAGATAATATTTGTATCACCAAATAAAGTATAGAACCCTAAGATTTATTCCTCAAGTAGAATGGTCACTAAGAAAATGTTTTCTTACACTTATTTCGCTATTAATTCTTCTCTTATGAAATGGTGGGAAATGAACTTATATATATATATATAAGTTCATTTCCCACCATTTCATAAGAGAAGAATTAATAGCGAAATATATATATATATATATATATATATATATATATATATATATATATATAGGTGTATTTTGCCCTAAATCCTCTTAGGAATGTTGGATATATAAGGTTGACCCAGTTGACTTAGTGTGTTTTTGAGGATAATTCATTAGGTCTGAGCTAGGTTGGCTAAAAGGACAATAAGCTAAGAAAGTGAAAAATACCCCTAAACTATACTAGGTTGACCCAGTCAACCTAGTACAAATGACTATCCAAAAGGGTGTTAAGGCAAGAAAAGGAGGGATAGAAAGAGAAAAAGAATGGAATAGGTAGGAATAAGAATAATAAGCTTAGGGTAAATGGTTTTAGTAGACAAGTGTGTATATGGCAAGTGGAAAAAGGGACAATAATCTTATGAAGCACCGATGATCTTCCCAACCCTTTCTCAGTACACCCCTTAGGGTATGCATTTAGAGAGATTGAGAATTGATAGGTTCCTACAAGTTACAAAGTGTCGATAATAAATAAAATTTTGAAAATATTATGTATATACATATGCCCCATTCAAATCTCATCACGTGTCATGTAAATGCAACATGGGATGGTTCTTTGATAAAATAACATGATAACACACAATGTTGATGCTAAGTAAAGTAAAGTAAGTAGAAAATAAGATAAATGAAAGGACTTAATTGAAAAATATATACCTTTAACTTACCTTAGTGCCATAGACAAATAATTAGACTATAAGAGATGTGAAGGTGTCCAATGTAGAGAACACTAGATGAACATGTAAAAGTTAATGCAAAAAATAGCCAAAAAATCATTTTTTTTTGGAGAATAGACATATAGCAGTGGAAAATAATCTCTACATCATCACAAATATAATGCATTTTATGATTTACAAAATGGATGAGTAGAAATAAAGATAAAAGCAAAACAAGGAATCTATAGGATAATAATTGAAAGATTTATATTTTGAAAAGTGTTTTAAAATAAGGGAAAAGATAAGTCATTTGTTATTTTGACTTGTGAGAGGAGAGAAAAAGAGCTCTGGAGATAAAAATAAGCTAGGATGGAGAGGAGATGACATTCTAGATAGGGAGAGGTTCCAGAGGTGGTAACAGGTGCACTACAGGTATGTAACTAAGAATCTCAAACCATTTTTTGAAATTTATATTTATTTTAAGTGAATTTTTAGTAATTTTTAATTTTAAGCATTTTTAGATGTCAAAATGAGGAAAAAATAGATTCTAGGGATAGAAAATAGGAAGATGGGAAATGGGTTTGGAAGGTTTAGGTAGAAAATAAGAAAATTGCACTTTTTTAGGAAAATACAAGGGGTCGATAGACAAAAAGCACTGGGTCAACCTAGTCAACCTAGTAGGCTAGAAATGGGTAGAATCCACAATGCCAACCCAGTAAGTATGGGTTGACCTTATACATTTTAAAATTTGAAGGCCTATTTTGGAATTGTCAGGTAGTCCAAACGGTCCATAATGGAAACTCAACACTAGGGAGGGGAAGATAAGGGGGTTGACTCAAATTTTGAGATAACCAGGTGAAAAGATAGGAAAATTTTAGTCAAACTAGTTTGACCAAAGAGCTAGAATGGTATGAAAAAGTGTACAAAAGGCTAAAAGAGGGCTTGAATGGTCCAAAATGACCAAGTAAGGTCAAGAAGGACTGAGTAGGCTAAAATTAAGCTAAAGAGAAGAAAATAAAGTAATTTTAGGCTTGTTTTTTGCTTTAAAAATGTAAAAATAATGTATTATGACTATACATGACATGGATGAACTGATACATCCTTTGTTATTTCTTACATTCAAGGATGATAAAGATTTTGGAGACTTTTGGATGTAGTATGGTTATCAGACTTATTAGATAGGTTGTCAGATGGAGATAGGGCTAGACTAGGATCCATACGTCTAGGTAGGATAGTAGAGATGTGTTAGATCCCCCTTAGTGTTGATTTGTTAATCATGTTCCTTAGTTATTGGAAATGATTAACTAACACCTTTAGATGAGAAGTGAATGGGGATATAGTAGAGGTGGCTATCATGCTAGAGTATGTCCATGCCATATTGGGGCTACCTATAGTAGGAGTGTAGGTGACTGTAGGGATACTAGACAACCTAGAGGAGAGGAGAGTCTTAACCATGTGGGATAAAGGCTCAAAGATGATATTAATAGGTAGGATATTGAGTATGTTCAATGTATATACATCACAAATTTTGGATATTTATAAGGCTAGGATGGGCCTTATAACATAGTAGGTGCTATGTCACAAGTTAGATGTCAATGTACCACTATTCATGGTATCTTTAAGTAAGATGATCTTAGAGGAGTGAGTTATATATGACCTAAGCTCTATCATCTAGGTCTAGCTAGTACATGATATGTATGAGATGATAGTCAAAGGGTAGAGGACCATGGGATTGATCATATTGCTAAAAGCTTGGATATATGAGAAGTTTCCTATGTATTAACTAGTTAGGTTACCACATATGATCAATGACAGGTTACCTCAAGTATAGAAATGAAAGGAGGACCAAGTAGTGCAGGTCATGCCCCATATGCCATCACTACATTTATTGATATGTATATACATTATGTGGTAGCCATATGAGTACATAATAGTTACATAGGTGAGTTGGTACATAGTTACGCCAATGATAGAGAGGATAGAGGTTGTTAGACACAATTTTTGGTGGAGAGAGCCACATTTAATGGCATGGGTGCTAGGGTAGATGGACCTACCTCATCTAGTAACATTGATACTAATGCCTAAGTAGTGGACTCAACATGTGAGGGAAGTATATGGGATGAAAGGACTAGGGCCACTATTGGTGAGGCTAAAACTGAGGCCACATCAAGAGCAACCATGGACTGGTTGAGCATGACAAGGAGCTAAGTAGGTTGATAGGGTTGCTGAGGTAGAGATACCAAATATACCACTACCATCTCTATAATGAGATGAAAAACATCCATTGAGGACATGATGTCAATAGAGGAAAGCGGAGTAGGAGAGAGTGGATACTATTTCCATCTTAGATGACCCCATAGGTGAGTTAGAGGAGATGATAAAGAGACCACTCAAATGTAGGCTAAGACTGACATGAGTCATGATTTCTAGGTTTGAGCTAAGGAGGTGACCTACAGAGGAGGGGTTAAGAGGACACACAAATGGGGAGACTGTGCTAGGTGGTTACATAGATGGTGAGACCATAGTAGCTGAGACACAAATAGGTAATAAAATATGGTTAAATTGTTTCTTATATTTTGTTTTACAAGAAAGAAAGATAAATAGATAGTTTGAGATATAATAGTGATATAATATCCATCATGTTATTTTTTAGGTGTAGGTGAGGATGAGGATGAGATATGGGGGTCCCTATTGAGGGGAGCACTCCATGATGTCATAGATGAGGCTCTGTAGCTTTATAACCCGATGACACTAAAGGATTTGAGTGTACCATTTATCCCAGCTCAAGTGAGCTAGTTTAGGCTAACTAGAGAGGAAGTAAGGTAGATATAGGTGTAGAGAGAAAGGATGTAGCCATTAGTAGTGATGGATGTAGGGGAGCTACAAGCATGGAAAGCCCTAGTAGATGAGAGAGTTGTGCATCTAGATATATTCGTGTAGATGATAGAGATTTGGACCTAGCTAGTGGAGTCATAAATGCAGGTAATGCACTTATAGGGATAGGTAAAGGGATTGAGATCTCAGATAGCCTCTTTATAATGTACCATTTGAAGGATTCAGACTAAGGCCTCAACAAGCAGCATGGCTAGGCCATAAGATAGATAGGATGGAGCCCAGACATAGAGCTGGAGTATTGTAAATGGTTGTATACATTGTATTAAAACTCATGATATATATATATATATATATATCATTTCAGCATATTGGTGTTGGATGTGTATGTTGTCATTATTATTCATTATGCTTGAGGTTGTGGATGCTTAGGATATATTTATTTATAGCACATGTATTTAGCTTTGTTGTATATGCTATAGGAAATATATGAGACGTGGTTTCTTTTCTAGCATTATGAAAAACACATGTATGGTTAAAAATAAATAGGTAAAAAGGACTTGAAAAAATATAATAAATCATAAAAATGTACCACACACTATTTCAATCTAGGAAATGTGTAATAATAGGAAATGATTAAGTATAAAGAACCAAGAAATGGCAAAACAAAATGGTAAAAAGGAATTTGTTTTTAAACCAAAATGAAAGATTTTTACACCAAACTATAACAAGTAAAATCATACTAATATCGCATTGGGAAGTATGAAAAATAAAGTAATAAAATGGAAGGTATGTAAAAGGGCACAAATAGTAATAAAAACAAATTAATTAATTTAATCAATCACACTAAATAATGCTGGGAAGTATGAAAGAAAAATTAAATTGCAAAAGTTTGGTCTTAAATTGATCATACTAATTCAAGCTGGTAAGTATGAAAAAATCAAGAAATGGTTGAAATATTACATGCATTTGAAAAATAAGAAGATAAAAAGACAAAAAAAATAAAGTAAGCATAAACCATACTAAATCAATATGGGAAGCATGTAAAATGATGTGTAACTTCATAATCAATTGAATATTATCTCAAATTTGACACATAATTTAGATGGTGACTTGGGTATTGGAATTTTTTTTAGGAGGGTCAGGTCCTATCCATGGTCGTATACTATAAATCCATAAAAACAACACCATTGGGGTGGAATAAATAGAAAAAAAATTGGGTAATCAAGGATGTGGGTAATAGGATGAAAAATATGGTAATTTGTGAGGATTATCGAGTTGTATTTGCGATCTTATAATACAACTCACAAATGAAATCCCAATGGGATTGATCAGTAGACAAAACAATATTTCTCAAGAGGAAATATAATGGAGATAAGGAGTGAAAAATGGAGTGTAAAAATTAATACGTAGGCATCTTATGAGAATACCTTAGGTGGCAAGAGGCATACTAAGTACATAAGAAGACACTAAGTGACTAGTGGTCATCTATGTACAAAGGAAACCTGTTCGCTATAGATGTAAATATTTATAGGCAAATAAGCATGCTAATAAGATCAACTCATGAAGGTGGATTGGTATAGGAAAAGTAAAATGGATGTACCTTCCCATGATGTGTTCCCCATTCTTTAGGACCCCTTATAGAGTCGTCAATCTACTGTAAAGATTGGGTACTTGCATGAGAAATTAGGTAGCACTAAAAGATTTTTTTTATTATCCTATTCTAATCTACTGGACTACCACACCCTAAAGGACCTCAACTCTATCATGAAGCTAACTGTGGAGTTTGAGATTCGATAAGAAGAAGGAGATGTGCTTTGAATCATGTATTTTAGTGTGATTATAATTTTAAAAATATGTTTGCCTTTTGATATCATTGCCTTTTATTCAAATGATTTGGCTTTTAACATTCTTATGGATTTTTAAGATTCATCCTCCATATGGATTTAGAATGACCAATCATGAGACATGTAGTGATACACATGAATGAGTTGTAGGCTAAAGCTAAAGGAATCTAAGTAACCAAAGACAAAGAATGACTAGGACACTTAGGCTTGAAAATGAACTAAAATGTGATCTGAAGTCTCAATCATGTATATGCTTAGTTTATGGATGAAGGAAGAGGGAAAAAGGAGATCCAGAATGGATTGGTGAAAGGAGATAATAATGAGATAGATTATTTTTTAACTGGTCACATGGGAAAGAGAGAAAATAACCAAGGGAAATAGGGTATGTATAATGAAATCACCATGAAAAATTATTTATGAAAAATAAGGATAAGAAAGTAAAACAATCATAAAGATACAAGCAAGAAAGTTTTGAGAAAAAATCTAGGGAAAATAAAGGAAAACAATGACAAATAAAAGACAAGCATATGTGAACCATGAATGATAATATAAGAAAGATATAATACAAGTAATAAATCATGATAGAAAATAAGCAAAAAATTGATAAAGTGTCAAATGATATAACAGATAGAAATGAGATTAGAGCACATGCCCAATCCAATATAAATGTGAAATCACCATGCATGTGCTCATAAGTAATGTTAAGTATATCCATACACATTATCTAATACATTGGATAAGTATCTATGAATTTGTAGTCAAAATATTGCTAAAGTTTTATCAATCTTTAATGAATACTAGGCAAATACTTTTTTTCTTATCTCCGCAACTAAAAAAGTAGGAATGCTTGAAGGATAATGCTAAGGAGGATAATTAGGTAAAGGATATTTAGGAGAATGAATGGGAGTGGGATCTGTGGGAGATGAAAGAATCACTAATGGAGAAGGATCCACAGGTGAAGGACTCATAGGTGGAGAAGGATCCATAGGTGAGGGAGGGTCCATAAGTTAAGGGATCATAAGTGGAGGCATAGAAGGTGGTGAAGGGACCACATGATGTGATGGAACCACTGGAGTGGAGCCATGGGAGAAGAAGTAGAAGCCTTATTTTAGGAATGACCAATGGGAGGAGTGGTAAAAGGTTTGATAATGGCTATAAAGTAATCTTTGAGATGTTATTGTAGGATGTGACAACAATCAGTGTGATGGGTGCCACATAAATTCCATAGAAAATATACCTCACCATACTTGGGAAAATGTTTAGTAAGTACCTTTGGGGGAGGTATGGCTTTGTTTGATGATGGGGAATAAGGATGCAAGGTATCGACATATTGTCACAACTTATGATAATGGGTGGAAGAATGATTATCTATCTCATGGAAGAAACATATATGCTTATAAGTGGTTTTAGTATAAGCGTTCATGAAATGAGGTAAAATAAGAGTGGAAGAAGCCAAAAACACTCATAAGCCCATTTGGTGGGTAGAATAACCATCTTAGGCAAGGGAAGCAAACCATCACCAAGGGAGGGTGATGATGAGGAAGGAATGAAACTAGGCTCAATAGAAAGAATAATGGAATTAGAAGAAAGGGTAGGATTAACAATAGTAGGAGAAAAAATAGGATCAACTATAGTATAAGTAGGAAGAGACTCAACTATAACTATCTCTAGTAAGGGAGGGGTGGGATCTATAGAAGGTCTAAGGAGTGTTTCACTAACCTCATGGGTAAACCAGCTATGAGGGTCAGGGTACCTAGAAAAATAGTAAGGACTGGTCATAACACGATCCATGAGCATAGTCCTACATGGATACTTAGAAACTATAGGTGTTGATGACATATCTACCCTATGATAAAGGTGAAAAATACAAAAATCAATAACTATAAGTGAATGGAAATGATGAGATGCATGAAAAAGACTCAAGTAAAAAAGAATAATAATAGACAATCTTAGCATCACAGGCATATACAAGACCACCTAACAATGGATCATCTAAAGAATATCCATCATCATAATATGAGGTATGAAGATCAATGACATAGGTAGGGATAACCTTGTCATTTGATGAAGCATGGTGAATAAAATTCCTAGTCTTGCTCAAGACTACAAGAATGCCATCACAAGGAGGATTTTGAGAGAGAGGTTATAAGGAAGGAAGAAGCTATGAGATGAGATGAGGTGAAAGATCAAAAGTCTTGATATTTAATTTAATCTCATTAGGATCATCATCAACAAAATCTAAAAGATTATGAGGATTGTTACCAATGAGATCAGGATGCCCATTGTAACCTTGAGTTGAATTAACAGGAAAGTTGAGACATTGAGACACATAAAATGGAACACTTGGCAAAGGTTTAAGAGTAGGAATCTTAAAGACACCATGATCTTGGAATTTTCTGAAATTATAAGGGTCAGTGTCACCTTGAATCCTATAGATGGCTCCATTATGAGGGAATTTAATGCATTGGGAGATAGAAGAAGTGATAGCTCTCATGCAGTGAGTCCATAACCTACCAAGGAAGATATTATAAGAAAGGGAGAAGTTAAAGATCATCACCTTCACATGGATGGTGACAAGTGAGATGGTAATGGGAAGCCACATGCAACCTAGAGGAGGAATTTGCCTTGTATCATATATTTGGCATGTGTTTCATGTAGACTTAAGATTGCATTCAGAATATCCAAGAGTCTTAATGAAATAAAGAGAAGCGATACATGTGTCAAAACCCTAGTCAATCAATGCATGCTTAACTTGGATATCACCTATTTAAATGTTAATAAATAATGGAAGATCATCTACATAAAGAAAAATCTCATTAAGAATAATAGAAGCTATGGGAAATTGTAGAGAAAGAGAAGTGTCTATAGTTTCATCAACATTGATAGACATATCTTCATATTATTATAAAATACTATATTTGGAACCAGATAAGGCTGCCTCTCATCTTAATAGTGGAGGATGAGGGACATTCATCTCAAATAATAGCTATATGAGGTAGTTTATATGATGTGGGGAAGTCCTCATAAGCTCAAGGCATGAAATCTGAGATGGGATATTAATGAGTTATACAATAGGATCCCACTCATTGTAGCCCATAAAAAGGTTGTTAGATAAAGGTGCATAGTGATTAAGGAAGTCATCAGAAGGAGGATATGAAGCACATTGAAATTTATGTTGATAAAAAGAATAATAAGGTTTTAAAAAAGTGGTAAATCATTTGAAGATGAATAAGTAGTTGGTTCAAGTTGATTTGGATAAGGAGAAGAAGAAGTGGTAGTAGAAGCTTGGTTATTATTAGTATTGGAAGATGATGGAAGAGTGGTAGAAATATTATGGGATGTGTTATCCAAGGGAGAATCACAAATTAGATAATCAAAATTAATAAGGTCATTTTTCCCTAACTCATTTAAGTGATTTGGAGAAGAATCTTGGATAACATGATATGTCTTAGATGAAAGAGGAGTGTAGATGAGTTGGGAATCAATGAAAGCCACCACCCTTCACATATTAGTCATGCTAACCACATCCTCTTTAAAAGTTGGTTCAACAAAACTTTATACATTATTGGTGGAAGAAGTGGGCTTATCTTGGTTGTCTTGAATCAGTTGATGATAGCTAAATGAGCATTTGCTTGATTTAAGCTTTGAGTTTTGTCATGTGTTTTATAGTCTTTAATAGCAATCCGATAGGCTTGTTGATGCTTATGAATAATGGAATCATGATAAAAATTATGGCCAAGAAGAAAATATATATCTAAATTATGAAGTTGTCTACAGGTCTCATTATAATGACCCCATCTAGCATGAAAAAAACAAAAAAATTTAGGATCATACTAGGATTTCATAGGTCGAGTAGGGTCAAGCTTTCATAGAAAAGGCCTAGGTAGATGCTTAAGAAATTTAACTGAGATAGAGGTTTGTGAACATTGATGTTATTATGTGAAGAGAAATGAGGATTAGTATATTGTTGAGAAAAAATATCTGGGTTTGGAGAAGGGTTAGGAATGATAGCTTGAACATTGTGAATGGTGTCATAAGAATCGGTAACACCATCATTGGTGATATTATGGTTTTTTTTCTTTAGTAATAGATAAGGATGCATAGAAGGTTGGGATGGCTTGAATTGATGCATTAGGAAATATTTTATTTTATTTTGGTCAATAGCTTCCTCTAATATATGTGGAGAGAGAGTATGGACTCAATATTGCAATTTAGAAAAGAGAACATTTGTAAAGAGATGAAAAAGATTCTCATCCACCATGTTATGTTTGTATTTGTTTAACAAAGTCTTTCATATATTAACAAAGGCTTGGGTAGTTTCATTCTCATGTTGTTTATAATTAATGAAATGGGCCAAAGTGTTTTTAAGATGATCATTAGTTTGGAATTCTTGAACTAAAGCATTTACTAAGTCCTCCAAACTAGAAATGGAATGAACTCTAAGTTGATTATACCAATCCAAGGCATCACCCGTGAGAGTTTTGGCTATGAGCTTGGTAGTATAAAATGTTTTTAATTTGACCCAATCCTTGTAAATATTTTCAAATGTTTTGCAGTGAAGGGTAGGATCAGTTGACCCATTATAATAAATTGTAGGTGTTATATCTTTTATATCAATGTTGTCAATTTGAGTAGTAAGAGGTTCATTTTGTAGATGCTTAATGGTTTTATTGACTAAATAAGGTTGAAGAATGATATTTCCTTGAGAATATTGAAGAGGAGGAGGGGGAAAATTTTGGTTATGTGTGCCCCAAGACATTAGTTATAGATGAGATTACAGATTAAGAAGGTGGTTTTGTATTTTCATCATTTGATTTGTGTTATGAGTTCAAAAGGTATTCATTTGATTGAGAGTTTGAAAAAAAAATTGATGTGTTTGATTAACATTAGAAGCATTATAATTGGTATTTGTGTTGGTATTAGTGTCTTGGGTACCACTATTAGTGTTGATATGAGATTGAGATGAATTGTAAGAATGTGAGGAACTAGTGGCAAAATTTGCTTGTGAAGAAAATGATGTACTAGTGAATGGTTAAGAGGAAGAAGCATTAGAAGCATGATTGCCTTGGGTATAAAATAATAAAATAGTGTAAGGATTAAATATAGTGGACTTTATGAGAGGCCCACTAGATGTAGAACATGCCATGTTAGTTGATATACTAAGTATGGAGGTATAAGAGATTAGAGAAGAAGATGTCATGACATAAGGAGTAAAAATTGAAGGAAGAGGTTGAGAACCAAAGAAAGTGGCACCTCTAAATCCTACTAAGAATTTAGGAATAGGAAAATGAGGCTCTTTGGTTTGACCACTAACCATGAGGTTATAAATGGTAGAAGAATCCTTTCCTTGATGTTGAGGAAATTCAAAAATAAAGAAAAGCATTTTGGGAGTATACTCTAACTCAAGTTATTTTTATAATGAGAAATGAGGATTATGATATGAAGAGGCATGAGGAGGGGTCACATAATTCATTGTGTGAGTGAAAATATGAACATTAATAGCATCCAAAAGAGGAGCCCTACTTTATCTATGAGAGACCTTATTAGGATTGGTAAAGTTCATCATGTCTGCTAGTTGTAACTTGATGTCATTATCTAATAGAAATTCCAAGATAAAGGGAAAAGAAGAGAGGTGAGAAATAAAAGGAAAAAAAGGTGAATAAAATAGTATATGGTCAACTTGGTCAACTTAACATAGGAATAAGGATTGTAAAACTATACACAGTTGACTGGGTTGATCTAGTACAGCGTACAAAAGGTAGAAAAGATACTAGGCCGACTAGGTTGATACAGTACAATAGATAGGGAATTTAAGAAGCCTAAATTAGATTGTGAAAATGAAACAAGATAAGTGTGAAAGTAAGAAAAGAAGTAAGTATTGAAAAGAAATAGATAGTCAATTAGATTAATGATGACCAATCCAATTGAAACACACAAAACAAAATCTTGCACTAATGATATATAATGCAAGATTTTATGCACATAATTAAAAAAAAATCAAGAAAGCAACTTGAAAATTAAAGATTTAAATTATTGGTAAACCTGAATGTTTATTATATTATTAGGATATGATTTTAAATGTTATTGGAAGTTGGTTATAATCAAGGTACTAGATAGTAATCTAAGGATGGTTTCAAGTAGTTTGGGCTGAAAAGGACTGTAGTGGTAATGATATAGGCTTGGTATTGGGGCCTACACCCTCACTTCATGCATCATAATGATAAGGGTGTTGGGTGTTTATCTATAATATACCATTAGCTACACTTTATACTTTACTAGAGCATCAAGTTGGCTTCCAACTTGGTGATGAAATCCAAGTAGGTTGGCCTAGGGTAGACAAAATGTTAAAGTGATTATTTATATATTTTTGATTTGGCCATGTGTGCATAAAATAAAAATAGTGAAACTAAGTGATTAATTAAAAATACCATAATTATACTATGTGATCTATTCTAAGCATGCAAGCAATAGGAAAAAAAAGTGTGAATTAATTACTAATAGATATGAGGTTAATTCTAACTTTGAAACAAAGTATAGTGTTGATACTATATGAAAAAAATATAGAATAGGTTCAAACCTATACTACAAAAGAAAAGTCTAAAAATGATTTGGGTCAACAGGGTTGATCCAATTATTTTAGATAGCACATAGAACATAGTACTAGGCTAGCAAAGTCGATCTAATTGACTATGTAAGGGTAGTTTTAAAGACTTCAAATTATGAAAGATAAGACAGAAAATAAAGAAATAAAGAAGCAAAAAGGAACCTTAGTGGATCAAAGATGCAATGAAGGAAGATTGATGATGAAGAAACTATAAGTATGCTTGAGAAACCTACAAACTGGGTCAACAAAATTAATCAAGCTATACAAGAACCTACTATAGAGTGTTGAAATTGTAAGGGGTTGATTGGGTCAACCTACTAGGCTAAACTAGATGTTTTAAAGGATGGAAACTTGTACTAGGTTGACTGGATTGATCTAGATTCCTATTCCTAGAAACTTATGCATAGACAAAAATAGTTGAGTTGATAAAATCGATCCAATATGTCAAAATATATGATCAAAATAATGAAATAAGTGAAATAAATATTGCAAGGGTTGTTTCACATTGGGTTCACTAGAATGTATGCAATCAAAAATTCATCATGTCTATAGATCAATCTTGGTTCAGATAAGATAGAGCATGCCTACACTTCTAATTGGGGATACACTTGTTAAGCAGGAGCATGACCAATATAGAGATCCACTAGACCCAATTAGGGGATCACTTGTCACAACATATCATGATAGAAAGGATTCCAAAGCCTATAGTCTAACATAATTACACAACCCTAATAGAGTCCTAAGGTTTAAAACATTCACTTATTCTAATAAAAATAAATTAAATCTAATCTAGTGCACACCAAGGCTTATGGCACAAAGTGGGGGTGAGAAACAATAAAATAAACTAAACTAAACATGTATTAGAATACATATAATCATGTCAAGGTATATGAAATCCTAATACATGGGAGAAGAATACAAATACATTATCTATATACTCTTATAAATGAGAAATAAAGTTAAGAATACTTACCTTTGAAGATGAACTTGTTGAGCCTCAATCTCTTCCTTGGCCAAGGTGTTTCATAAGAGATTATTGTCGTATGTAAGGATAATCAAGATAAATTAGCTCTAGGCTACACAACCTATCTAAACAGCCAAAAGACTTCTCCACAAGAAAATATCTATATCTCCAAAGAAAGTATGTAACCCTAAGATTTATTTGAGTAGAATGGTCAATAAGTAGATGTTCTCTTGCACTTATTCAATATTAATTCTTCCCTTATGAAATGGTGGGAAATGAACTTGTATATATAAGAAGATCTTGCCCTAAATCCTATAAAGAACATTAGCTATATAGGTTCGACCCAGTGTGTTTTTAAGGACAAATCACTAGGTTTGAGCTAGGTCATCCTAAAGGCTAACAAGCTGAGAAAGTGAAAAATACCCCTAAATTGTACTGGATCAACCCAGTTGACCTAGTATAATTGACTATCAAAAAAGGTGTTAAGGAAACAAAAGGAGGGATGGAAAGAGGAAAAGATTGGAATAAGTTAGACTGACAAGAATAATCTTAGGGTAAATGGTTTTAGGAGACAAGTGTTTAGATTGTAAGTGGGAAAAAAGGATAAAAATCTTATGAAGCATCGACAGTCTACCCAACCCTTTCTTGATGTACCCCTTAAGGCATGCACTTAGAGACATTGAGACTCGATAGGTTCCTTTAAGATAAAATCTATCAGTAATCAATAAAAGTTTGAAAATATTATGTGTATACACTCTTCTCATTTCAAATATATGATTTTTTTTTAACTTTTGGACTATTTTAAGGTTTCTATCTATGTTTATTTCTAACTATGATTTTTTTATTCCACTACTTGACACAAATATGCATTCCTATATATGTTTAAGTTTTTTTATAGATCCAAATGTAGAACAAATATATGGTCGCAAACTATGCCTAATTCTATACGCATTCAAAAAGCTATTTTTTAATTTCTTTGAGTTAGTTATGGAGGTCATATGACTATCTATCTTTTTTTTGTCAAATTTTAGGATCTATTTACTTGTAAAATCAATTAAAAAAATATATTCATTATTTTTTTTTGTTAAAATATGTGTCAAAAACTATATGATCTTATCTAAGTTTACACAAAATGGTTTCAAAAAATACTAAACTTTGATATAAAAAGGTTATGTTGTAAATACAACTATCTACTCTATTTTCCTAAAAAATGGGAGTTACTCTTTAAACTTTAGATTTTTGACCTACTTATACTTAACCATTTTTTAATAAATTACTATTTTAGAAACTAGACTCTAAACACTAAAATTCATATTTTTATACCATCTTAAAATTTTGAGTGTAGCCACCTTAAATAGTCTACAAAAGTTGATATTTTTCAATTCTCAAGAAAAACATGTCCATGAGTAAACCCATTTTTACCCCCAACTTTGTGCACTTGATCATATACTGAATATGACTAATGTGACATTGCCCTCAGGATGAGCATGATGAAAATATGTAGCATTTATATGTCCATGATCATATGTAACTTGTATATCCTTCAATTCACCCACTTAAATAATACCATAATAAGAATGTATGTAATATGTATATGCAAACCTATATAAGAGTTAGATAAACATGATATGTATATATATACACATATAAACGTAAATAAATTTTTGATTTCTATGTTTTATATTATTTTTAATTTTTTATAATTTTATAAAATAATGAGATTACACAAGGAAAAATCCAATGGGTGCATGAAATAAGAAGAAAAAAATATCAATCAAGCAAGGAAAAAAGCCAAGTAAAAAAATCAAGAGAATGCAATGAATGCAATCAAGCAAGCCAAGGGATGAAAATCCAAAAGAAAAAAGAAGAAGAGGATTTAAAAAAACCTATAACCTACCTCATAAATTAATTCATGAAGGGATAAAGGGTATTATTATG
>JARHVA010007422.1:547500-685452 GCA_037957365.1 Torreya grandis
CATCTCTAGCACACATGTATAATGTTTTCATGTTTCCTATCTTAAAAAATATATTGTTGTTCCTACACATGTTTTATATTTGAATGAATTACAAGTTAAAGATTCATGGGTGATCACAGTAGAAACAATCATAATAATTTATACCCACAAGCTTATCCTTTTGAGGCATTATATGGTATAAAATGTAGAACACCCATTATTTGGGACAAGATGGAAAACATAATATTTTAAGACTTTATATGTGTGTGAAATGGAAGAGCAAGTTAAATTAATAAGGAAGATATTGGCTGAAGCCAATGATAGGTAGAAAAGTTATGCTGATTTTAAAAGGATGGCAAGGGAATTTTTTATTGGGGATAATTTTTTTATATAGGTTAAACATCAAAAGAGTTCAATTAAGTTTGGTAAATAATTAAATATCTCATCTAGATAGGTGAGACATTTTGAGGTCCTGGAAGTAATCATTCATGTAGCTTATAGACTAGTATTGCCACCATCTCTAGCACAGATGTATAATGTTTTCATGTTTCCTATCTTAAAAAATATATTGTTGTTCCTACACTTGTTTTATATTTGAATGAATTACAAGTTAAAGATTCATGGGTGATCACAGTAGAAACAATCATAATAATTTATACCCACAAGCTTATCTTATGTAATAGGGAGGTATCATAGTGTAACGTACAGTGGGACTAATATTCTAAAGATAGTGCTATATTGGAGGATTATGACGAATTTATGAGGTTGCTTCCTCATTTTTTTACTTAAATTTTTTGGGTCAACATCATTTATTTTATGCTAAGACATTATTATAAATTTTGATAAACTTATTTAAAATTTAGAGCTTTTATTTGAAATAAGTGTCATCAGGATAATGACTAGTTTTATGGGGAAAGGATGTTACATCTAGTTTTTTTCATTGATTATTTGAGACATTATTTATTAGATTACATGTTGGTTATTAGCATATTTGATGATAATTATGAATTTAACTAGTTATGTTATTTTTATAAAAAACATATTTTGCTTGATAAGCTATTATATTTTGCTTATGATCATTATTTTTATTGATTAGTGATATTCAATAGTTGTTATGATTTCATGCTAATTTTTATCATGGTAAAAACTAATTACATGTTTGTTTGGTGAGTTTGATGTAGGATATTTTACACCCTCAATAAAAATTTGGAGGAGGAGTATCATAGAGGGGATATCAAATGGTTACATTTGGGGGTAAAGAGAAAATGCTGGGAACCTGCACACACCATAATAGAATGGAATGAGTGCTTGTTTAATTACTAACCATTTGGTTGACTTATAAAGTTAAATGAATTTGGTTATGATTTATTTTTATAAATATATTAATTAATACATGCTTACATTATTTTGGATGATTTTGATTTGCATGTTGGTCTTTGAATAGATGTAATGCTTTAAGACTGCTACTTAGATGTCTTAAATTTTTATGGGTGAATAAATCTTCTAGAGTTATGATTGCACTAAAAATTATAATCTAGATATAATATGAAAGTTATAAATACTTCTTATTATGTATAAGAATGCACAAAATAAGAGGTATAATAAGGGTCTTAAAATGTTTAAATTATTACTTGCAAATAACTTACCGCCCCCCCCCCCCATCAAGGGTCTAGTTGCAAAAGATGCTAGGGGTAAACCCCCCTATAAGGTAATTATTATTATTTCAATTTAAAACATTTCATTTGAATAGTCTAGGTGTGAATCAAATTAATGATGGAGGTTTCAAGGCTTTTGGGATTTATAATGTGTTTTGACAAAAAAGAGAAAATTCATTTTATGGTTCTATTATGATGGTTTTGGCCATCGAGCTCCCATGAAATGGAGATAAATGTGAGTAGAATGGAGAGTAGAGTTATTAAATTATTGAATAAAATTATGTATGTTTATGAGAGACCAAGAGAATTGAAGTTCATTGAGGAAAATATGGAGAACATGTAGAAAATGGAGAAGGAGATAAGTAGGAGAAGAGGGAATACAAGGGGCATATGGATTTATCTTCAGTAAGGATGATAGAAAAAGAAATCAAGGTATTTAGCTTGAGACTTAGGACAAGGACCCACAAGCAGGTGGCTCAAGGAGGGACTTCATACCTATGGGTTAGTTCCTCTTTTTTTACATATTTATATGTAAGGAACATGGTTTTAATTTAAGTTAAATAGGTTTTTTTGATTGTGTGAATAAAATAAAAAACCCATACCCTAGGGTTTTAGGGTTATATCTCAGGAAGGAACTTTTATGTAAACTCAAATCTATCACTCTAAGACTCCAACCCTAGAAATAATGACTTAGTCTTAGATATATTTTTGTGAGTCTTATATATGTATGTAACTATATTTCATTGTTACAACACACACACACACACACACACACACACACACACACACACACACACACACACACACACACTAGCTACAATCATGTACGATCATTTTTATTATCTATGGTTGATGGGTGATAATAAGATAATTTTCTAGGACTTATTTTAAAGAATATTTTATTTTATTGAAGTCCTTTACATTGAATAAATTTTGGTTTATGAATTTCTCTTTATGAAGTATGATATAAGATTTTCATGGTAACCTACATCTATGTTTCAATGCAATATGGGTTCAAACAAGTCCTTTAGTTTAAAATAACATAAGTATATACATATATATATGCATTCAACATTTATAATTATTTTGATAGTAGTAAAATTGCATAAAGCCTTTACAAAGGTTGAAATTTTGTTATAAATTGTTGTGTTTTACTTGAGAACAATTTGAAAAAAATAGGTTAGAAGTCTTCCAAGACTCTCAGGATCCTTAAGTTATAAAATGGCTAGATGTTTCACTCAGTAGCCAAGTATAAAAGTGTCTTGGAAATCCTTAAACATCCTAAAAATTATTCAGACTTGAAGGGTAGGTTTGATGTATGGACTTTATGGACTACATTATTTGTTTATAATTATGTTAGATTCTTTTTAAAGGAAATAAAAACCATATAAAATGATCTGGTAACTTTTTGGGGTATTGATATTGGTTATAATTTGAGGTTGAGTCTACTAATACCTAACTTATTGAGTGTGATGAGAGGAATTGAATATAAAGTATGATAATTGATGAGATCATGTTCTTGTGATTGACTTATCCATGACAAGACCTATATATTTTATTTTATTAAGAAAAGAAGTTAAGAATGGGAATTTGGAAAAGTTAAGGTTATGAAATGGACTGTGTAAACTTAGATATATAGGTTCTTATATTTGGTGTTTGGCCATGTTTTGAAACCAAATTTGAATGTATTCTTTCTCTTTACCTTGTGTATAGTTATGTAAACTTTGATGTAAAGTATGGTAGTTTTGTTGTTCCCCTAAGAAATTGTGTTCTCATTGTTATTAATAGAAATCGTAGGTCTAGTTATGTTAAGACAAAAGTGTCAAATAAAAATTTGAACTTATATTATGATATTGTATTTAAAAATAACTATTTGTATGAATATGTCTACACACACACACTAGAACAAATTTATTCATGTGAGCTTATAAATCAATACTAGATACTTTTTTGATGTGATAATATGCATTAAAGATAAGATTATATGTTGAATGTGTGATCATGGTTCTTATATAGTTTAATGTAGTTTGTATTATTGCTCATGACTACCTGAAATGTTATTAAGAGATATTAAGTTTGATTTACATTTATGTATATAGTGTTTGATTGTACAAATCTAATTTGTTATGACTAAATGGAAACAAAAAAAGATAGATATTTATTATTTTGTTATGAATTAAGTATGATTGAAAGGTATGTTAAGTATAAGCATACAAAGTATTGATTGCCATTCTTGCTTTGTAACATATCTATATGATGTTAAATTGGGTATTTGGTTGTAAATGCATGTATTTTAACTTTTGCATGGTATTTATTGATCTAATCTTAAATCTTTACTTAAATTTTTTATATGGGTAACATGAATTACATGTAAAATTACACCAGTGGGTGACTCATATACATACCTCCTGATATCATTTTGTATGATTTAGTAGTAAAGAGTTCTGCGTGAATGAAATGACTTGGATTGTTATATCTATTCTATAATGAAAAATTTGGCCTAAGTAATGTTATATATGAAACATTATCATTTCATTTTACTACTATTTTACATGTTTCTTGTTATCATTTAGATAGAGGAATGGATTACATGGTCTAATTGATTTCTACATGTAATAGCATTAATACACACATAGGTTCTGATTATTTCTCAATAGCTACATTATTTCTATCTACCCTCCATGAATGGTAGGGCCACTCTCAAAAGGGATATGTGTGGGAGATCATTGGTCTACATTTAGAGGTAAATCATAGGATGATGCTCTCCCTCTTCAACTGATTCAACTAGATGGAAATACACCTAGGCTATGTGATGAATCATAGAGATGAACTTATGGCTCATATTATACTTTTGTACTATCATTATGTATGTTGATATTGTACCTAGTTGTACCTTATTTATAATTAACATAGTAGTGGTTGTAATTATATTATTAATTGATTCATTATTTATATCCACATTTAAAGTGCTTGATATGCCTTAATGTTTAGATGATCCTTTTTATAGCTTAATGTTAATGTTGATTACTAAGTGATGATTAATATTCTAGTGGGTTAATGTGTTTCATAAATTTATTATTTTAAATTCATTTAGTTATTAGATTTAAACTAATGGTTGAAAATTATCTTAATATTGAGATTTATTGTATTAAGAAATAAATTTGAATTATTTTGGGTAAAGATAAGTTGGGTCTAATAACTCAAGTCTATTGACTGCATATTTTTCCTAGTTGATTATGACTGGTGATTGGAAGGAAATGAAAAAAATGAGATATATAGTTATGAAAAATAAAAATATAAAAATGAGATTATTCTATAATCTTAGATAGGACTACTCTTTCTAGATAGTAGTAAAGGTCACTCAAATCTATTGGCTACAAATTTATCTGCATTGACTATGATGAAAATATGATTGTTTCACTTTTTGCACATGTGTCTACTAAGTAGTATGAGATATCTTGACTATTTTTGTGTCACATGGAATTTTTATTTTCATTTTTTGTCTTCATAACCCTAATGGAATATTGAAATCTTGAAACATGGAAAAGAGAGAGGGGAGTTAATGAGTTAAGTTAACCCCAATCACCTCTTTGATGATTGATTGTTGCTTATGTATTCAATAATCCAAGTAAGGAAATCAAGTGCACATAGTTCTCCAACAAAGTGTGATTGTGAAACTATGCTCTTTGATTATGTATGTGTTGATAAAAATAAGGATTTGATACTTAATAATGATATCTCTTTATTTGATTTGAGATGATTTAGACTTGGCTTATGGTTACTCCTTGTTATTGGCATTTACTTTGGAAATAATATAGTATATTTTATTAATGTGAAATAATGTGAAAGTTATCAATAAATAGTGTCAAGCTATGAATAATGAAAAGTGTGGATCTGAGGCCAAACCACATAATGGAAATAATGATGGTTGGACAACTATCACCTAAAAAAAAATAACTCTTCAAAAGGTAGTGACATGACACAAAATTCTTCTTACAGACCTATTGGGAATAATCATGCTTTAAATTTTGCTGGTAAAACTATTTTTATTAATAAAATTTCTCCTCTTCTCGTGCATACTCCACAAGCAATGACTTCTCTAGTTGAGATGCCACCCTTAGCACATATTCTAGAGGAAGAATGGAGTTTGGTCACCTTAGACCACAAATCAGTGTTTTGACACTCCCTCAAACCCTCTCCATCTCTTGAGGAAGAGGAATATATGGCTTATAAGAGAAAACTATTTAAAATGAATGATTATATGCCCAATAAACTTATGTTTAATTAGTTTGTTGCTCTTTAAAATCTCACAAAGGAGAATGACATGAACCTCGATAGTTATTAATGATTGTTTACTCCTAGAATGTTCAGGGCCTTATTGATCCTTTACATAAGTATGTGGTCAGGAATAGTTGTTAGCTGTTTAGTAGTATGAAAATTCTTTGCTTGTAACAAGTTAAGATTTCTCACTTTCTACTACAGATGAACATGAATAATTTATCCTCAGGCTATATGTCAAGCTAGTGGACATGGTGGGTCCACCAATTTTTTAGATCCAGAGATTTCTCAGAATATAATTTCCTAGGGTTTGGACCCCACCCATCAGGTGGTGTGGACCCTTTTTGACTTTAATAATTGTATCATTAGGCTAGTTAACCTGTATGACTTTAATGATGTTGTGGAATGGGATGCTCTATGGAGGTGGTTGGCCGACTCACTTCCTAATACACATTAGATCCTCTATGGTGATTTCAACATGGTGGAATAAACTCAAGATAAATAAGGATGCCCTCCACTGTGGTGGTGTGATGATGAGCATGAAGCCTAGTTTTATATGCACAAAAAATTTATGGTATTTGATCCTAATCATCACTAGAGGAAACATTCTAACACCCACTAGTTTACCTAGTCTAATTTTTTATAGGGAAAGGATATGGTGATTTAGCAACTTGACCATGCCTTGCTAGTTGAACAAGATATTTTATTTTTAGACCTGGTACATGAAAATTAATATCAATCATCCCAAATACTTATTTTTCATATCATCACCCTATATTATTTAATATTAAGTGGACCATGCCTCAAGTAAAGCCTACCTCCACTCAATTTTCTCTCAATAATACTCACCTAAAACATGAGAGAATAGTGGGGCATAAAGTCAAAATTTAGAACTTGGTTCCTTGGCTAGAGGGGCATCTTAGCTAGATCCAATTTTGGTCAAATGCTATTGCTCACACTTCCACCTTTCTTTGAATATATGTAAAATAACAAACCTATTTTTAATGGCATCTATATAATGCTACAAACTATGAATATCTATGGGTTTCATAAGAACTAGAGCTATCACCTTTCAATGTTCACCCTCAAACTCAAGTGGTACAATGGAGACATAAGCTCCAAGTTGAAGAGGCTCAAAAGGCTAAGGGATCTCAATTGAGATATTGTATGAATTAGTTAAAAAGAGGAGAGAAAGTCTATAATGACTTTTCTCCCTTATCCATTTTAGGAGAACTATTGATAGAAGGGAAATCCCTTTAGACACCTGGCCCCTATCTATACCTATAGATTCTAGACATAGCAAGTAGAATTAAAGATACCAAGGAAGGAATTTATCATATTACCAAACTTCCTAACATTTTTCAAACTTTTGTTCATCATTATAATGGTGTATTCTTAGCACAAGATTCTTCTCCAGAGTGGCAGGTGTCTGTCCATAAATGCCTCTAAGGGGTACCCTATAAAGTTTCCAACTCATAAAGAATAATCTGTGATAGGCCCTTATCTCTCAAAGATCTCCATGAGGGTGTTAAGTAGATGAAAGTTGATAAATATCTAATAATTTATGGTTTCCCATATGATTTATAACAAACCCTTTGGGATAATATTGGTCTTGATCTTCATCAATTCATTTTTGAAGCTATTTTAACCAATTATTTGGGTTACATTATAAACCAGGTTAATGTTAAGTTTATTACCAAGGATGGTGATCCTAAAATTATCACTAACTTGAGGCATATTTATTTTCTCAATGTATCCTAAAATATTATTGCTAAGGGTTTAACCCTTAGGGTCAAATGCATTCTCCCTTTAATTATCAAGAGTGAACAAATTAGATATATTTAGAACATATTCATTTTGGATAATGTCATTGCAATTTCAGAATGTATGGAATGGGCTCAGCTCTTTAATCAAAAGGCTCTATTTGTCAATATTTATTTTGAGAAATCTTATGACTGTATTGAATGGACTTTCATATGTTATATGCCCTTGGTTTTGGCCCCACATTTATTTGAACTATTAACATGTACTTTTAGGATGTTTGGTCTTGTATTATAATCAATGACACCCAATATTATCAATTTAAACTTCATCATTCTATCTGATAAGGATGCCCTTTATCCCCTTATTTATATGTTTTAGTATCAGAAGTATTTATCTACCTCTTATCTAACTACACTTTTAGGGGTTTGGTGAAAGGTAGTTTCCTCCCTCAAACTAGCAAATAGATTTTAAATGGCCATTTCATAGACGACTCTTTCCTCACTCTTTAAGAGGAATAAGAGTTAGTTAGGAATGTCATGGAGCATCTCCATTTTTTTTTAATCTTTAGTTTCATCTATCCAATGGAAGAAGACTCAATGTTACCAATAGTCTCTAGGTCCCAAACCTCCTTGGCTAGAGGGATATCAATGGAAATGGCTTCTTCTAAGGGTTCAATTTAATTTTATTGGCATCATTTTTACTTTTTGGGCCTATATTTTAAAATTATGGTCTTATGTGGTGCAAAAAGTTGAAAAAAAAACCTTTTAGATCACAAAGCCTTTATCTCTTGCTGGCAAATTTCATATTTGTTCTAAATGTTTGGCAACTACTCATGTCTATTAATCTTATTTTTGGGCTCCCTCTAATGCCACTTACAATAAGTTATAAAAACTTCTAATATATTTTCTATGAGCTAGCTATGAGGGTCACAAGGGATTCCACAAATTTTCTTGGAAAATATGCTATCAACCTAAGGAAGCTAGTGATTTGGGTCTCTTAGATTTTAGAATTCAATGCCTTGTCCTTGGTGGAAAATGGATTAGTAGAGGTCTTGTTGAGGATGAATCCTAGAATATTTTTCTATGCCATTTTATTTCTTAGGGGATTCCATGTGGTAAAAAGTCTTGGAAAGTCCTATGACTTCACTCCCTTCTTATAACCCTAATACTAGTTAAAATCAAGGGTACCTTTCTAGTTCAAATCCTATGGAAAGAATGGTAAAAGCTTAAGATTCATCTTAATTAGGTAGGTGAGGATTTTAGGAATGTCCTCTCCATTAGCTCATAGTCTCTCTAATGGTTTAATTTTCATAATGTTCCCTTTGCCTGAGTCCCTTGGTTTAAAGGGTTAAGGCTTTTTAGAAAAGGTGTGAAATTTATCAATGATCTTTTTTACAAGGAGAATCAGATCTAGCGTACTTGGAAATAACTTCAGAATAAATTTCACTTAAATAACTTAGATGTAGAGGCTATAGCATAAATTTAAGGTTCCATACCTAATGAATATTTGCATAAAATAGGGGTCAACTCCCTTATTACTTGGTGGAAGTATTAGCATTGGTCTATGGCCACCATCTTCACCCAGTATTCTCCTCATCTGGGTTATAATTTTCTATCCCCTCAGTAGATCCTAGATGAAATGATCAACCTCATATGGAAGCTCCACTCCATATATGGGTTTTGGGCCAAATGTTTTACCACTATGTGGATTATTATCATTAATCCCAAAAAGCTCATTTACCATGGAGTCTCCTTTAATAAGGCTTGTATGTGGGTGAGTGAATCAAGCATTGGGAGTCTCAAACCTCATATCTTAGGATTATCAACAATCAAAAACTTTTAAGCACCTTTTTTGGTTTTTCTCTCATGCAAAATCTACATGGTACTGAATTCATTCCCTTTTTAGCCCTCCAAACCTAAATTTTTCATGTGGAAAATGGATCTCTTAGGGGACATGAATCTATTGCCTACAAAATATAATTGATTTTGGTAAATATTTTGAGCTGATATTTTATTTCAAATATGAAAAGCTAGAAATTATGCTTACTTTAATCATGATGAGATGAAATGTAGTTATTTTTTTACTAAAAAAATAATTATTCTATCTAATGTTATTATTAAGATTTAAATCCAAACTGATAAAGTCCACCTATAACTTAACCACCTCCATAATTTGCTCGACCATTGGGTAAGTGTTCTATGTATGATTATCCATGAACCTCTTGAGCCTCCATGACATCCTATGCCTCCCTAAGGATGATGGTATGGAACACATTGGTAGTGTTCCAAAACCAAACACATGAGTCATTCTCCTTGTTAGTCACCACATTTTTGGTATTATCCATTATGTGGTAGTCTAAGTGGATCTTATAGATCTAGAGTAAATGGTAGGGGTTGGTGATCTCCTCCCCCATCTCATGATGGTGACATCAGGAGCTGGGGTCTTCCCCCCCAAGGCAAATTTTTGTGATTACCTCTGGAAATATCTCTTGAAATAAATCAAGATGAGACATTAGAATCTCAGAAAAATAATGGTTGGGGGCCCTTACTTGTGGATGAGGATCCTCTTAGCCTAGGAGAATTGGGTGGTAATCCTCGGGACTCATAATCTCTACTGCTTCCCCTAATGTCCATGTTCATTGTGGTTACTTAATTATTCTCTTTATTATTATATATTCCTTTCTCTCTCTAATTTTATGTTAAATTATTGATGTGATGTTTCTTTTTGTGTTTGTGGTCATTTTTTTACCACCTTTTATACTTTTCCCAAGGTCTTTTCACCCTTGGTTTGATTTTTATCACGGGGTGTGACTTTTCCACCCACTTTTTTATATGATTAGCATTGTACCATATCATTATATATATATACACTCTTAAATTAAAAAAACATGCGTGAAAATCCAAAGGAATAATTCTAAATTTATAAACTATAAATTATTTGGTTTGGGACATGTATGCTCTAGGTGTATACACCCATAGTAGTGGTTCTTTACTCCATGCATGGACCTATCCTAGAGAATTAGGGACATTTATCCTAAGCTAGAGATAGTTTAAGTGTAGTATAAATTAGTTTGAGCATTTGATGTGGAATGTTTTGTGTATTAATGAAAACAAATAAAGGGTCAAATCCAAATAAAGATAAATGGATTAAGGGAATTTCAAATAAGTTTCATGTGTTTGGGCACAAGTCATGTTATTTTAAATGTGTCAAGAATTAACATTATTAAGTACCTATTAATACATTTATGTTTCTACAGATGTATATATGATTTCATGTGAGTATCATATTTTTTCTTAGTATCATGAATAGGAAAATTATTCTTAAATGTTTTCAAGATTTGAATATGTATTATGAAAATTATTTCAATGTAGTATTATGGCTTTCAACTTGGATGATATTATTATCGAGTAGATCTTGTATCTTATATTTCAATGAAAAGAATTGGTAGAATGTCAAAATAATATATGATAGTAAAAATATTAATTACATCATTAATATTAATATGTGAGCACCTAATTTTTTTATGAGGGTTTACTGATTGATTTTGTGTAATAAGTTTTTACATAGAAAACCTGTAAAATAAAAACCCTAGCTCATTAAAATAAACCAAATAAAGATTAAATACTAAAATGTGTAAATAATGTTATGGTATCATCCAATTTATCTTCATAAAACACCATGTAATTTGATTTTTTATTACATATCCCAAAAGGGCCTTAGGCTGATGTAGTTGTCCCTCTTAGAGTGAGTTTATGCATTTTGATATTTGATATTTTAATGCAATTAGATAGATTGTTTTTAATGATTGATATGAGTGCCATTAAAATAAAATAAAATGAATTTATAATTATCCTATTATTTGTATAATAAATTAGAATTTAAATTTGAAAGAATAGTGCTCTTTTGCTCAGTGTAGAGTAGAATTGTCAAGCGATCGCTAGATGTATTTTTACAAGCCTTTATGTGATTGTATAGAATAACATTTGGAATATTTTAGTTAACTAAATTTTTTAAAAGTGTGGGAAGGGTATTAAAAAATGTTTCAAATTTAAAATAATATCATTAGAGTGCAAGGGACAAGGTCTCACTAGTAGACAATTTGTTATATGGTCTTGTCTGCCTAGTGTGGTCTTGTCTTAGGACAAAAATTGTTGTAATCTAGATGACAAGATGTTTTAAGAAGAATATGGACATTTGAATTATTTTTCTAGTATTTTCAAGCTATTAATTAGAATATTGAATTCTCATATAGATTACAAGTTAACAAAATAGTGAATAGTCCAAGCAAGGTAAGGATGTCAAGATTAAACATTTTCACATACTTAATGATAAAATTTGAGTGTCTACAGATGGAAAGAGGAAGGTGATACAATTTAATGATGAATTCCATTGGGTTTAAACATGGTCTAAAATATTTTACCTTTGACATAATACAAGAAGAATGGATGGATGATTAAATGGGTTTGCATGTGGTCTACACATCATATCCTCTATTTGTATTAGTTTGACAAAAAATGGATGGAGCATGGACAAGTTAATGGGGTTACACATGGCTTTCAGTTGCACTATTTACTCATTACTTTAATCTACTTAACAAAAAATGAGTGGGGTGAAGGTAAAAAAGGCCTCTTTCAAAACCATTTATGATATCAAATGTGGGGATACCCCCATATCTAGATAGATCCAAGGCTCAATTACATTTAAATAAAAATATTTTATTTAATAATGCTAGGAACATTTGTATAAAATATTTGGTCCTATTTTCTAGGAAATCAATCTATCTCTTATTCCTATTTTATTCCATACAATCTCTCTTTATATTATATTATATGTGAGTTTTTATCACAACTCACATACACACCAATAATATATTTAACAAACTAAAATACAAATCTAAATAATATTTTGTCAATATGAATATAAACAATATTATTTCCAACACACCAATGATTTGGATCTAAAATCCCCAATGATTAAAAAACCATGCCTCATGCTTGCCAACACACCATCACATGGCTAAATCACCCTATTTATCCTCAAGAACCTCTACCATATTTAATTTACTACATATAATCCACCAATATAACTCACCATGCTTTATGCCATAATTATTTGTATAAACATTCATAAGGTGAATCAAAACCTTAAAAATCAATTATAACATTCATGGAGTGATGCATTGGTTATTTGCCCTAGTGAATTACTATATAAGATATAGTTAAAGATAGAATAATGAAAATTCATCTCCACCCTCCCTTATGATAAGTGTAAAATATTAATGCATAGAACCCAAAAAATTAATGTAGCTTAAAGCATTGAGGAACCCATTGAATAACCACACTTAACAAATTAAAAAGGTTATTGTGGAAGTGTCTACTGAATGACAATGGTTGATATATATATTAGAGTGAAATAAGATAAGGGAAAGAGATAAGAATAAAATGAACATTAGTTTAAAATTGTAACTACAAATATTATAATGCAATAGTTTTGCACAAGATTTGAGAGATCAGATGTGTGATGTCTACATAATTTATAGAATATATATATTTCTCTAACTTAATAAATAATATAATAATTTATTATATAAAATTAAGGAATAAAAATCATAAATTTAACTTATATAAGAGTTTGTAACAAATTATTCATAACTAACCATTATCTTCTCATCTCTTGGTAATCCCATTGTAGCATTATGTGGAATATTATTTTCAATGTCATGTAGTTGTGTAGCATCATAGAATAGGGGTTAGGACCTTGAAACATGACCATAATTATTTTACATGATGTTAAAGATGTTGGTGAAGATGACCTATCTTATAGATAAATTTTGTTATGGCATGAGTCAATCAGAGGCTCGGATCTTCCTCAATCAATTGCCCCACTTTAAATAGAAATGGCTCCCATTACATGTATTTGTAGAACAAGATGTGGAAAGAGATTTAAAACCTAAAATTATATAAACCATTTTCCTTTGGAAGTTACTTAACCTAATTTGTAAATTTGAAAGAGAGGTATATCTTGTTGAAGTTTTCATTTGACTCAAGCATTGATTACTTGATCCAATTATAGTGTGTTGTAATCAGGATTCATATTTTATTTTTAATGTGTCTCTTCAAAATATAAATTATATAACAAAGGTGGAATATAATGGTGCAATAGAATTGCATAAAATACTAGATGTAAACTAAGGTAAGAAGGAATATTAATCTAAAAAATTATATCTTCTACTTGCTTGTTGATGGTATATGGCATGTACCGAAGTGGATAGATTTTGAGTTAATTTCCTATCAATATTTACTTCTATAAATTAATCCATATTCAATCACCAACATGAAATCTTTCTACTGTTCGATGTTGATCTTGGAACTTCTTACACTTAGCATTAGCCTTCTATAGAATGGTATACACTTTTTATTGACTATTTTGAATACACTTAATGAACTTAAGATATTTTTAAACTTATTATTTTTTAGATAAATGAGTTTATATTATTGATGATGGTATATGATAAGATACATCAATGGGTGATAGATGTTGGATCCCCAAGAAGAATTAAGAAGGGTTATGTGTGATAGATTTATGCAAAGATTTGGTGTATATATGGTTAATTAAAGGAAGAGTTTCATCTCATGTGTGATGATTTTTTTTAATAAAAAATCTTAGAAGATGCACGATCATGTTTTTTACCACTTCCATCTTTCAATCAATTTGAGGATGGAATGTGGTATACTTGTTCAGCTTTATGTCTAGCATACACCTAAGTGATTTCCATAAATTTCTCAATAATATTGTATCCCTATCATATATTATAGATAATGAGATCCCAAAAGTGGATATAAACATGCTAAAAATATATTTGATCTATTTATTGAGATGATATTTATTTATTACAAAGTATGAGTCTAAGCAATGAAATTATTAAATGTGGTATTCATTGAGAAACCTAGAGATCACTAAGTATGAATGACAAGTCAGGATCTCTAGAAACCTAGCACCCTCTAGGTTTTCAGAGTTATCAAGATCTTTGGCATCCTAGCGGCCACCAAGTAAGGATGAAATGTTGTAGTGTTTTATAATGTAGTGCTCACTAGGTATAAAAGACTTATCATAATTTTTTATAACATATAAACTACTAGGGATCAACAACATGGAGTAGTTCCTAGGAAACTAGAGACTACTAAGAATTTGTGACTTGGAGAATTATTGGGAACCTAGCAATGGGTAGGTATAAATGACATTTTATAGTGTTTATAAACCTAGTGTCTCCTAGGTCTAAAGTAACTTTTATCATGTTTAATAAGCTAGATACCACTAGGTAATAGCAATAGGGAGTTGTTGATATGAACCTAAAAATTGATAGGTATCTATGATGTGAATAATTCATGGGAACCAAGTGAATGCTAGGAATTAAATATTTAGAGAATTATCTAGGAACCTAGTGATCACTAACTATCAATGATTTTTAGTATTCTTAAGATCCTAACAACCACTAACTATTAGTGACTTTGGAGTGTAACAACTATTAGATATCAATGGATTTTAATATTATTACGATCTTAAAGACTACTAACTATCATTGATTCAAATTATTATTAGGATCTTATGACTTGGATTATTATTTGGAACCTAGATATTAGTGACTATCAATATAATTTAGAGCATAAGGGCCGTTAGGTATTAATGAATTAGAGTATTCCTTGGATCTTAGTGACCACTAGCTATCATCAAATTTGACATGAGAGCCTAATGACCACTATCTATTAATGGCTTGGATTATTATTGGAAACCTAGTGACCACTAGATACTAGTGAGTGAACCCATATATGTAACAAGTCCTAGCTTACTCTTTTGGAATATAAAATTTGATGGTACTTGAAAATTTGGCCTTTATGGAGATTGAGATTTTATTTTTTATTATAGGTAAAATAGGGTTTTATGAAAGGGCTCGAACCCTTTAACAAATTTATAGATCAAGATAGAAAACTAAGAAAAAATAACTTTGACAACTATAAATATATGGAAAAGATAATCCTAATAGAGAAAATGTCATTGATATGCAGTAAAGTAACAACTAATAGAAAATGAGTAGTAAAAGGATAGTAAATTATAAAACTAGGAAAGTTTAAAGTCACTAAGAGTCTTAGAAGCCTCCCATTATTTATATAGGAACTTGATATGATTCTCTAACATTTAATTGTCATGGTCCTTATTCTTCTTTGTTTTACCCTTCTCTTGTAGTATATTACTCCTAATTTTGGGTTTAGAGTGACCTTCCTCTTTTCATTTCATGCCTTCCTTAAGCATAGTAATACTAGCCATATTTTTTGATGGTAATTCTTATTATCTTGAGCATCTTTCTAAGGCATTATTTAGCTGAATTTTTAACATCCTTGATCTTATACTAAGTTTTCATCTTCATTTTCTAGCACACTAACCTGACTAGTCACTAATCACATGTCTTTATTGAAATTGATCCCTTCTTAAATATAAGGTTGATCACCATTAACCTATATTTGAATGGATATTGGGATTTTGTCTCTACTTAGAAGGTTTTTTAATCAATTTCTCTTGTTCCCACTTTAAGTAACAAACTTATATGTATATATATATATATATATATATATATATATATATATATATATATATATAAGGTGTCTTTTTAACATTATCTTTGTTTTTTTGGTTGTATCTCTTTGCATGTTAATCTCTAATATATAGTGTCTCTAATTTGTCAATAAATCCAATGGTATGATTTTGCATAAATTTATGAGAGGATAAATCAAGTCTACCATAGAATATGATGATTATGTTGTTGATGATAACAAATGAGAATTAAAGAAAGAAAGAGAATTTTTTGTCACATTATGAGGACAAGGACATAATGCAAGACAAAACCAAGGATCACAATTTTCACATAAGAATTAGATTGTGATAATTTTTAATTCATTGGAAATTATACTTTGAGATATTTCTATAAAGTGGTCATTTTCTAAATTCTGAGTGGTATTGAGGGAGTTATGAATAGTTGAAGTTTGCACTCTAAAACTAGGGCTAATTTTAAATAATCTCTCATATATTTAAATTCATTATGAATTTACTAAATATTTTTCGAGGGCAATTGCATATTCACACATTAAATCCATAATTCAATTTTTAGACTTGTGTAGCCTATTTTGACTAATTTATTTAGAGTTTATGGCTTTTAATTAAATCTATTTCTAGGCCACACTTTCTATAGTTTTTCCAATATTTTTAATTTTTTAGAAAGCTCATAAAAAATTAGGTTGGGAATATTCTTTTTATTTTTAAAGAGGATGTCAAATTCATTATGAAATTGGTTAGGATGTATGTTAAAATACAGTGGTAATTTTTGAGGTTCATATGTTGAAGGGACATGATTTGAAAGATTAGGAGTCATGTATGAAACATGTGTTGCATGTTATGGGCTTATTGAAGATTATTATAAGAACTAAGAAAATTCCTTCTAACAAAGAAGAATAGAATTATTAATTAAACAAGAAGACCATGTGATAGGAAATATATTATTTATATTGCACCTAAGCTTCATTTTAATCTTTAGAAGATGGATATACCAAATGAGATGGGGAATAAATTGAAGAATTTGTGTGAGAAGGAATTTTTAGAGGATGATCATTTTTAATGTAGGAAATAAAATGAGAGTTTGAAGGAAATCAATTCATGGATTTCAATGGATATCATCAAGCTAAGGAATAATAAATAAGACTCTAATAAGCATGTAAAGGATTGTATCAATGTTTATACTTTTACTACTTTTGACTTTTTAGTTATTTCTACCTCCACTGATGATCTTATTATTTATTTTAGTGATGAACATGCTTGTATTAATATTGATATTATTGATCATGTTGTTGATGCTCATATTATTAATGATCATATTGTTGATGATGCTTGTAAAGGGTCCCATTATCCTAAGATTTAATCATTTAAGGACACAAAGGGAATTAGAGAAAAGTTACTTCAAAAAATGGGTTATATAGGTGCTGAAATTAGAAAGAATGGTTAATGTATTATTATTCCTATTGAGGTATTTTTCACACTAGACAGAAGATAAATTGGTTATTTAGGATATTCTCACCATCATACATCTATGAAGAATTCCTTTGAAAAATATGAAAAACAAAGTTTTCATATTTCTTGTGTGATAGAATCAATAAATGGAAGAAGAAAAATATGCCCTTTTATTGCATCATGACATGACATTTTCTAAGGAATTGCTTTAGAAAGATAAGAGAAGAGAAGAAGAGACACTTAGGTAATTTAATTCATTTATGGATAAGTATTATTATGGGTCTTGTTGTCCCCAAAAAATGTCACTCATTTTTGGGACAACCTATGAACTATTTTGGTTCAACAGACCAAAATCCTCTCTTCCCCTTTTCAAAAAATTATTCTGAGCATTCAAGTTCATTATTCAAGATTTTTTAGATATCTATGGACTCTAAAAGCTTGAATCTACAAACTCTATATATATGTTTCTATGGACTCAACATGCTTGAAATTATCAGGTTTAACAAGTTCAATGGCTTTAGCAAGTAAATTCTCTCAAAGGAGCAAGTTTCTAGCACTTAGGCATTTTTAGGATTGGTTCAATGCTTTGGTTCAACAAAAATGTTCATCGGCAAGCTTCTAAGCAAGGATTGAGCCATTGAACCTTTGAACCTTAAACCAAAATAGGTTCAAGGGTTCTACAGGTTCAAGGTTCAATGTCGTTGGCAAGCTTCAAAAAGTCAAGCACTTTGTGAAAGTTCATCAAGTTTAACCGCTTCACGGTTCCACAGCTTCAAACACTTAGCAAAAATAAGAAGGCTTGAACCATTGAACCATTGAACCTTAAATCATTTTGGTTCAAAGGTTTAACGAGTGGTTGGTTCAAGTAGTCAATTGAATGAGTAGAACAAAGGAATGAACTGTTGAACTATTGAACCAAAGTTGGTTCAATTGATCGGTTCAATCAAACGGTTCAAAGGAGTGCCTGAAAGAAAAATTTCGAAGAGTAGAAGATTCCAAGTGTCATCTATCGAGACACATTATAATTTATTTCTAAAAATAGCAGAATGTGCCACGTGTCCCTCGTAAAGCTCGGTGGAAGCCGCCAAGTTCAACATCTATAATTTATTCCTTGTGTCCCATTATAACTCAGTGGAGCATGACAAGTGTCTGCATCCATGCTTCAAGTTTCTTATAAGATTCAAAGCTTCTTTTAATAAGATTCTCTTAGAGTTCCATAGAGGGTGACAAGTGGTAATTGTGGATGGTTTTAATATGTTTTTCTAAATGTAGTGGAAGTCACCACATGTCCCTTGTAAAGCTCGATAGAAGCCGCAAAGTGTCAACCTCCGCAGTTTCTTCCTTTTTTTTCATTATTGAGTAAGGACTGTGGTGGGTCCCAAGTGAGTTGCTAAAGTAAGTAGAGCATGACAAGTGTTTGTATCCATGTGAATCCAAATGAGTCCCAAATGTTTCTATAGTGTTTTTAAAATCTCAAAAGAAGCTGCCATGTGTCATCTTCCACAAGATTTTCAAAGGTATTTAAATCTTCTATAAGTTAAGTGGATGCTACCAAGTGTCCTTACCTATTTCATAGTGGCATGCCATGTGTCACTTGTTAAGATCAATGGAAAGTGCCACCTATCCCTGTTCCCCTTTTAAAGTTGCTCAGGCAAGAAGTGTTGTGGGTCCCATTTTCTATAAGTTAATAAAGTTTCAAAGCAGTGGACTATGATAGATGTCAAAGAAGGAACACTCCCAATACAAAGACATGAAGGAACATTTCCTTTAGACATTTTGTTTGAAGGAATTAGAACCTGAAGACCACTCAAAGCCAAAGAGATTGTCAAAGAAGATGATGGCCCTATAGACGTCAAAGTTGAGCATTGTGAACTAACCATTGGGATCCAGATGTCTGACGACATCCCCATAGCTATCAAATTTAGGGAAACCAACTAGCCATTGGCTTTCAAATGATGATGGACCTGAAGACATCAAATTTGTGGCAATAAAGTATCCATTTATCTTTGTAGGCTTAAACACGAACCCAAAGGCATCTAAAGACCTTTAGGCTAAAAGAAAGAACCAAAAAGGGGAATAGATAGCCTGAGGGCTCAAATTACAGTAGAAAGAGGGAAAGGCCAAAATATCTATGGAGTAGTTATTCCAGTAGGTAGAACAGTCCACAAAGTAGATATTTTGACTGGTAAACATTGAAAGCGTGGCCTATTGGTCTCCCTTAGAGTAAAGACAAAATAGATAGCTATGTAGACATTAGAGGAGACAGACCAGATGATCCAGACCTAGGAGATAACATTTGAGATGAATTAACATGCCACAATTAAGGTGGCCACCCTATTCTAGCATGGTCCTCTTTGACAAAACTAAAAAATGCATTCAAGGCATTAAATGCATAGCATGGGCCATTCCATGAAATAGAGTGCCAAGCCTTTCTTGGCTACTATATATTACAATCTCTTATTCTGAAACAAAGGAGATCTTTTTGGTTATAGAAGCAAAACTCTACCAAAATTAAGAGGCAATTATTGAGACTTTGAGCTCAAGTTGTTCATCATATTTATTTATTTGAATGAGAAAGCAAGTTACTTTCAGACTTTGTGCTATTATATCTTGTGTCATTTAGGGGATTATTCTTATGTCTATTTCTTGAATGTGTTCTTGTCCATTTTAAAGAAATAAGCAGAACTAGTGGAAGTAATTAGGAAGGTGTCCTGAAGCCAACTGTGGAGAGACTTTGTGCCCCTATAATTATCTTTAATGTGTTTGTCTATTTTCTATTTCTATGTAAAGGACCTTGGGATGACTTTGTGCCCTCATTGTTCTTTGTATCTCACTCTTTGGGCAGTTGAAGTGGAGACTTTGTGCTACACTTCATTCTGCTGGTTATTGTACCTTACTAGTTACTTGTCACTACGTAAAAGAACTCCTACTATTTACTGCAAGATCACATTTGAAAGAAGAGAAGTGCCTTCAGTGTTTATACCAAGATTTTATCCTTTGTCTATGAGCATCATCTATAAAAAAAGAGAGATGGATGGTGATGCCCTACCCCTGAGTGTTATTTTCTGCTTATATCTATAGTATATAGCCTCCTCATATTTATAGGGAACCTCCCCTTGATGAGAGGAGAGATTTGTCCCCTTTTGATGTGGTAAACCTGCACACTTGGCCAACCAATCTCCCTTGCTGTGGTTGATTAGACCTATTTTTCTCATCAATTAGCTGGTTGACAAAATATTCACCCAATAGGTCTCATAATTCATATTTTAAAGAAAATAATGGGAATTCTTGACCTCAATGTGTGACATATACAGGTTCTTAGAGATATGATGGTCACCATGGATTTTTATATGATAGTTGTAAGTATAAGGGAGGGATGATGGCCTAATTTCTCCTTAGTTTAGATAAATCATGAAGAATGCATACACGTATCCATTTGTCTCTCATTGTTTATTCTGTATGCAACTGATATTTTTCATAATTTTCACTTTATTGTTGGTTTTTAGTGTACTAATTATCAACACATCAATTTATCTAAGGAGTACACTAGGAAAGTGATGGGGTTGGATCCTGGTAATATGTGAGATATTTGTGCATATATAATTCCTTCAAGAAACCTTTATATATCATATGATGTATCTTGAAATATTGAAACTCCAAAATATGGCTAAGTCTAAAATCTTAAACACTGAAATATGGCTAAATCTAAAATCTAATAGGATCAAATCCTATATGTTTGAAACTACTCTCAAACATCTTGGAAGTATATATGATAAATATAACTTAAAGTATAACTTGACATTTAGATATTGAATTTCCATATCTAAATGTCAACTTATATTTAAATGTTTATTTTATATATATTGGTTGATTCAAACCCCTCTAAGTATATTTAATATCTCTTTCTAGTAAGTTTTTATATCCACCCTATATTTATATTGTATTAGCCAAGCCAATATAGTTTTTTCCTACCTATTTATCACAAAATTATGTCAACCCGATCGATAATGTCATATTAGAGTTTTAGGTGATTTATGGGTATGAAGCTATATATAGAGGGGTCATAATTATAATTTCAAAAGACACACAACACTCATATGCTTTATTTGTGCTCAAATTTATAGTTTTAAGTAGTAAAATGAAGAGTTAGAGGTTCAATTCATATTAATGGTAGTAAGTCTTTCTTAGGGCATTTGAAGATCAATAGGATGGGTCATACTAAGGAGGTTCCCTAGTGTTTGGAGTTCCAAACCTTTTTTTTAGTTTATTTTATGCTATATCTTGGATTTTTAATACTTTTATTTGTCATTTAGTTACATATTATTTCATGTCTATATCATTGATACCCCTTTATTTCTATTTCTATGTCATTAACTTACCTTGGTATCTAGTTAGAACCATACCCTGTATCTTAGACATTGGCTTTGGTACCATGTACCCTTGTCATTGAGTTTGGATTACCTTCTACTAGATATACAACCACCATGAGTATTGTTGATATATTGTCCAATTATATACAAACAATATGTTATGATTTCTTGTTTTTATTCTGGTCTATATAGATAAAGAGGGTTTTCATATTGGTCATCACATCCTATGTATAGATAATTTTATATATTTATTTTATATTAGATAAAATTGTGGTGTGGTATATTATATTAGATATTGGGTATTATTTTCTAAGTAATAGGAAGAGTTCAAATAGTGTTTTACTAGATACCTTACAAAAAAATCATGGCAAGAGCTAAATCATATGACTGAATTGGACCTAAATAGTAGAGTAACAAAAGGGACTGAGGCACCATGATGTTAGATGTTTTTGATTGTTTTGTTTTATCAAATGATAATTATTGGGAGGATTAGATATTAAAAAAATCATTTTTTTGGCACATTCATTGATTATTGAGGTATCAAGTAAAGAATTACTTAATTTATGTTGAGGTGTCTAATGAATATTTTCTTCATTTATGTTAATGTGTCTAATAAATAATTACTTCATTGATGACATAGGTATCCAATGAATAGTTTCTTCATTGATGTTCACATATCCAATGAAGATTTATTTTGTTGATGATAGAGGTCTCTAATTAATATAAAATTAATTGATGAGAGAGGTATCCAATAAAAACAAACTTCATTAATTAAATAAATATCCAATGAACAATTTATTCATTAATGACAAAGGTATCCAATGAAAATTTTCTTCATTGATGCTCATGTATCCATCAAAGAAGTTTTTGATTGATGATAGGAGTATTCAAAGAAGTTTTGCTTCAATGATCACATAGGTATCCATCAAAGATTTACTTCATTGATGACAAAGGCATCCAATGAATATTTATTTCATTGGTGATATAGGTATCTAATTAATGGAGGCTTCTTTGATGTTGGAGGTCATAAGAAGAGTGGATTCATTAAATAATCAAGGATGGATTGATTGATCTAAAAATTTTGAGGACATAGGATATAATGATATTGTTTTCACATAAACTCTTACATAAGTCAATTTTTTACAATTAAACTGCATAATTTGAATTTAGGAAGTTGTCATCAAGGGGGTATTTTAATGGATGGAATATTATATTAATAAGTGTAGCCCTATCCTTCTAGTCAGGGGATTTGAGCATTGATACTTCAATATCTCATGTCAGACAACTAATTTTATGGTTGTTGATCATGTTACACTATTAGTAAATGAAATCCTATATTTCCTCTTATTAATATTTAGGAGTGGTGTTAATAAATAAAATACTACCTATTATATCTATTTAAGAAGTGTAGAACTATCATTTCATCGAAGAAATTTGAGTAGGGATACTTTGGTATGTCATGCCAAACATATAAGTTTTTTGTTATTAATCATATTACACTATTACTATATGACATCTTACATGTCTCCTTCATGTAAATATTTAGGGTGGATTTTATCAAGTAAATTCCTACATTTTGTATTCCTTAAGGAACCTAGAAGATACTAGGTATGAATGACAAGTCAGGATCTTTGGAACCTAGTATGTTAGGTATGAAGGACTTGTTAGGATATTTGGGAACCTAGCAATCACTAGGTAGTAACAATATGTCATGATATTTAAGAACATAGTGCCCTATAAATATGAAGGACTTACAAATATTTTTTGGAACCTAGAGATTGATAGGTATCATCAATATGGATTAGTTATTGAGAACCTATTAGCTGTTAGGTATTTTTGACTTGGATAATTATTGGTAACTTAGTGGCCACTATATATTGATGACATTATATAATGTTTTGGAGCATAGTTCTTACTAGGTACAAATAAATTATCAATATTTTTGGGAACCTATAGACCTCTAGGTATCAATCACATAGATTAATTCTTGGGAACCTATAAAGTACTAGGTATTTATGACATTGAGCATTATTAGGAACCTAGTGACCACTAAGTATGAGGGAATTTGAACATTTTAGAGGATCCTATTGAATACTAACTACTAATGACTTGGAGTATCCTATAGACCATTAGCTATTAATGACTTGGATAATTTTTTTTATTCTAGTGAATGCTATCTATCAATAATTTATAGTATTCTCAAGATTTATAAACTACTAGCAATCAGTTACTCAGAGTATTCTTGGGAGCCTATGATTTGGAGTATTCTTGGGAGCCTAGAAACTGCTAGATATTGGTGATTTGGAGTATTCTTGGGAGCCTAATGGCCACTAGATATCAATGAATTAGAGTATTCTTGGGTTCCTAGCAACCACTATCTATCATTGACTTGTAATATTCTTGGGATCCTGGCAACTAATAACTATCAATAACTTAGACTATTATTGGGAGCCTAAAAATTATTATATATCAATGAGTGGACCCATATAAGTTATCCTATATATTTAATAGGTACCAAATTAATATTTGGGAATTTAAAAAAATGGTATTTTCAAGGTCAATCTCTATATATATTGTGGTTTTATATCTCCTTAGAAGGTTATTTAACAATTTCTCTTGTGACTTCTTGAAGTAAGAAATTAAGAAAAAAATATATTCATCAAAGGTGTCTTTTAACACTAGCTTTATCTATTTTCTTGTTTCTCTTCACATGTCCTTTTATATATATATTATTTATAATAATAATACTTTACATCTATGAGAATGTATCAAATAGTACATAAATATAATAATTATCATGATTGTAAGGTATCCAAATATAAAATCCAAGGAAATAGTTTCTCATGGTTTCATTAGAACCAAAAGAGGTGTGTGCATACCTTGATTATTTTTTACTGATTTTGAAATTATGCATGCAGTATAAGACCTAATGTATTTGACAATATTTAAACTAAGATTTGACCCAAATAAGTATTTATGCAACACTACAAGGGTTTTTTCAACTCCAAAGTATCTTGTAACCTTGTTAAAATGAGCTTCCCATATTATTGTATATATCTTTTCCTTGTCTGATACACACAAGTGCCTAAGATGATATAAGATTACATCATGAAATATAATTTTGAAATGAATTTATCACAATAAAATTTTTATAGGATTATAAAACTATTATCTGTCAGTTAATTATTATTATACCCATTTTTTTCTTCATGTCCACATGCATCAAGAATAATGAGGAGAGCTTGAATTCAAGGTTAGCTCAGATAATTTTCTAGTTGATTAGAATTTCCATTCTTATAATTTACATTCAAATGAAATGATTCAAGGTAATAATACCATAAATGATGTCACTCTTACTACAAATTGTTCTAATTTTTCAAGAACTAAAACATCATGTGATTTTTGTGGATCACAGTCTACTTTCATAATATGCAATACCTCTAATGCTTGCATGCTGAGAAAAGAGCATCAATTTTATGGTCATATGTGGGATAGTTCTAAACTATAAAAATTATTTTTTAAATATACTAAGTAATTGGGTGACCATGTTGAGTGAGGACTACTATAACTAGATAATCAAATACATCAATCTCTATCTCAAATGATTATTCAATATCAAGAAACATAAGTAAATATGAATTATAGAGTTTTAATTTTAGTAATTTATTTTTTTAATTTTATATGGTTAACTAGATGAATCTTGAATTGGAAAAACCTTTGGTAACTTGGTTCAAAGTGCAAGTCCATCAAAGAAACCAAGTACAAATATCTTATTAAATTTTTATAATCCTAGGAAGATGTGAATATCTATGAGATTATTTGGTGTAGGCCATTCCTATATGATTTGAATCTTGGACAATTCCACAATAAATACTTGTGTCTATAATGTGTCTAAAACATTCTATCTCTTGTATGTAAAATGAACATGGATCCACATTATTATATAGCTTGTGTAATCATAGAGTGTGAAACATTTTTTTCAATATGGTAAATATGTTCAATCTATGTTTTTTTAAATAATAGGATGTATTCAAGGTCATATATGGGTTATATACTTATTAGTGCAATGAATTTTCCATTGTGGCAATCAAAATAGTGTCCATTTCAAGTGAGGATTATTCCAAGTGCATAAATAAAAATATCAGTATCTATCTAAAATGGTTGTTAAATATTAGGTAATGTAAGTATAGTTGCATAACAAAGTTTTCATTTTAGTTATTCAAATTTATTATATTATACAAATAGCCATAAGAGGCATGATTTGGTGCAAACCTTGGTAACTTGGTTTAGATACCAAGTCACATGAGAGAAAAACCAAGTATAAATATCTTATACCAATTTTATGATCCCAATAATTTAAAAGCTCTATGATATTATTCAGTGTAGGCCATTCCTAGATTACTTAAATTTTGGATAGATCCACATGAAATAATTTTTTATCAAAATGCAACCAAGATAGTGTATCTCCTACATGTAAAATGAAAATTTTCCCACATTATCATATCTTGTGCACTCATATAGTATGAAACGCTTTTTCAATATGGTGTACATGTTCATCCCATGTTTTTTTCAAGATTAGGATGTCATCAAGGTAGACTTAAAAAAATAAAGAAATGAAAGGCCTAAGTATTTAATTCATCATTTTTATTAATGTTTCAATTGAATTATTAATTTGAAGGGCATAACCAAATAATCAAACATATATTCCTTTGATTTGAAGGTTATGTTACATATGTCTATATGTTCAATAGGAATTTGTTGATATTAAAACTTAATATTGATTTTAGTGAAGAATTTGACATAATAAAGTTGGTTCAATAGTTCCTCTATTATTGGAAAAGGATAATGATTCTTCACTATGATATTTTTTAAAGATTTGTATTTGATGCACAACCTACATGTGTCATCCTTATTTGGCATAAAAACAATTGGGTTTTCATAAGGTGATGAGTTAGTAATGATGCGTATTTTAACCAATAGTTCATAGATATGCCACTTGATCACTTCATTATCCAAAAATGGTCTATAATATAGAGAAGAATTAGGTATAGGTAGTTATGCATCAAATCAATAACTTTCTTTATTGCACACTCTATATAAATATTTAGGTGACTAAAATATATCCTTGTATTATTATAACATCTTTGAATGCTATGTGTTTTATTCTATTGAAGGAACTACATTATGATTTTGTGTTGCAACAATGTTATTACACTTAGGTCTCACCATAAAGAGTAAAAAATTCTTACTAAAATTGACTAGATTTTTGAAATTATTGGATCTAATGAGTTAAATATTATGAACTACTGCAGTGTGAATAATCTCATATCACCAACATATTGACAAAATTTCTAGGATTTGCTTTATAAACTACATGTAGATGGTAAATATATGGTTGAATAAGTAAAACATTTCATACCTTTAATGGTGAAATGTTTCAAAGGATTACATCATGAAAATGCTTGATTTTGTATATTAAGTGACTCTAATAAGTGACATGTTTCTTAGAGCCTAAATTTAATGATCTAATGGAGTATGGTTATGGGTGACTAATTAGTGTAAATTTTAATGTATAAAATCATTTTAAAAAAATTAAGTCCTTCTAAATTTCATTGTCAATTATGAATTATGTTAGTTGACCATTGATCCCACATTTGAAAATGGAACAATATTTCTACTTCTTATGAATCTATGTTGGAGGAAAAATTGATGTTTATGGTACCTACCTGAGCACTAAGTTTAAATTCCATGCTTTGATTACATTTATATAGTGCCATAATATTGATACTTGTTACCTTAAATTGTGGAAGTATAGACTTCTTAGTGTGACACTCATCATTGGAGTGAGTGCTAGAGTTATGAACTAAACACAAATTTTTAATTTCAAAATAATTATTTTGATCATTCAACAATGTATTATTCTTCTGAGGATAGTGTGAAGGGTCATCCCCTTACATTTTTCCTTGATTCTAGACTTGGAATTATAGACTAAGCTTTTTATTGATACTTGGAATATTATGTCTTAGAGTTATGCTTAGATTTTTATTCAAATTTATAATAAATGTTGTAAGCTTATCCCATGGGAGAGATAAAGAAGAAATGTATTAGATTGAATATATGGTCTCAAACCCAACCTATACTTCAAAATGAGGTTTTTTATAAATTATTTAACATTTAGTTTTGAAAACAAACTATATTACTGGATAGATTAATCATGACCTTGGCATAACTAATAAAATTTGATGTACTGGTCATCATATTTTCCAATAGGATAATAGGGTGATTTTATTGTTTCCATCAAACCATTCTAGGTATTTAAAAATGTGTTTAATTCATCATATTCATTATAGTGTAGTAGTTATACCACCATTTATTTACAAGTAAAGGAACTTTTAGAAGAGTGATTGTGATATTTTCTTTGTTAAATAAATTATTAAGCACATAGTACTAATAAATATATTTATAATTAAAATATAGGGATGACTTGATTAAATTATACCTTATATAATGAGTGACCACCAAAATTTAATCATGAATGAGATGTGTTAATAGGATGATTTATGTAGGATCATTCAACTTCACAAACAATCTTGCATCACTCAAAAGCACAGATAATGGGGATGACAATAGGGAGTTGTATGAATGGTCACATCCACATACAGATATATGAGAAGGGGTAAATGAAATTTTTTTACCCTACTCTCATCTTTGATGGGATTTTATCTTTATTTAGTGTATGTGTGTAATTTGTTTTGTGTACAATTTTTTTTTGTCCACAAGTTTCCTACTTTTTTATGCATAAAATCTATGTGCTTAGAAATATACCTATGCATAGTCATTCTCATGCATAAATATTTTTAAATAAAAGTGGATAATGACTTAAGTTCTAATTTAACTTCCAAATTATTGCACAAGTTTGATTTGAATTCTATGAGATCTTTTTGTAGTGAGTTGAAAATTTTGCACCGATAATGGAAGTGAAGTCGTATGGTGTTAGAGAATTACTGCACATATTTTTTATACAATATGTATGATATGTTTCAAAGAAGTTTTTTCATGCATTATTTCTATTAGAATGGTATTTTACAACCTAATGTAATTATGTCTACACATAGTCTAGGTTTCTAAATGTTATGACTTGAGCTTGTGATGTGTGATCTTTGTGTAGTATTTAATGTGAAATGTTATTAAAAACCATTGAAAATTACATGAAATCTTGAAAAGACTATCTAGTGCATTAGGGAGTTAGTCTATTAAGTAGTGACTACTCAACATGGCATGCATATATTAGATGTGTGTTATTTTTTTAATGCCCAAAGTCATCAAATAGAGAATAATGGTACTAATAGTCTACATATCGTAATCAAATGGAATTTTAAACATCACAAGGTGATGATAGTTATTTGATAGCTGGGAGATGAAATATTATTAAAGTTTGTGATATTTTCTTGTGTGTGTACCTATATTTTGGGTAATCATCATTTTGAAGAGGGATGAGATGATCTTAGTTGGGGTAAGATGTTAGACATTAGTTGGAAATAATTATTAAATGAGGAAGATTAAGGAATAACTCTTCAAATATTCTGAGTTATAAAAAAAGAGAGCCAAATAAAATAAAACCAATCTTGGTTCACATATATATTTATGTGATCCATAAATACGAGATCGAGGTAGGTTTTAATGGATATCTATTAGTAGGTATATGTGAAGTATAATTCACACACATTTTTTAAATATAAATAAGTAATAAATGTTTGATATGGAGTATTTTGTATAAATTATAGTCTCATATAGGATAGAAAGTACATGTAAATTGAGAATAGTTCATTTGATCCAAAAAATGAAAGGTCTTGAAAAGGAAGATTCAGTATCTACACAGAATTATATATACTTTGATTTTGTAAAATAAATTATTTGGATAGAATAGAGATTAATGTATGGTTATTTATTATTTAGAATTTTTTTTAATCAAGTTTCACTCATACGTATATAAGTCTTATTTAAATTTATCACATATTCCTTGTGAATGAATGTATTATGACTTACTATTTATCTTTGAATTATTTATGTGTATATTTATAATATTGGATTTATACCATGATAAATAGAACATTTTGTGTGGAATGAATAAAATTTGGAAATATTGTGTAACTTATATATTGGATGGACCCGTGTAATTAACCATTGGGTAAATACTATAATTGATAGGTACATTACATAATTTTCTGTTCAATACTATGTAGCATTTGAAGATGATTAATAATTATTTGTTAGAGGGATCAGAGGTAAGTTTTTGAAGTGATTACATATGTTTTTTAATATATGGGTTGTGTAAAATGACATGGTTTTGATTTTATATAAAAGTAAGTAGTCACTTAGAGTGTTACAGGGATGCAAACCAGAGGGAGTTGAATGAAAATAAATTGAACATAGGAATCTAAACCTAAATATAGATAATGGATAATTTAGATAATCAAAATGAGATATTAATTATTGGGCTTCAAAGAGAGCTACGAAAAAAATGGAATAAGTAAAATTGTGTAGATGATGGTCACAAGTAGGATTAGTAGGAAGCTATGAATAAAATGGGAGGAAATATACTTCTAAAATGATAATCCAAAGTTGAAGGTCAAAGAACACTAGAATAAAATGAAGGGAATTTAGGAACCATATAGAACATAAAAAATGATTGGGAATTGGAAACAAACCCAAAAAGAGAGAAAGGAATAGAATAGAGAAAATATAAAGAGGTTACAAGCAATTAGAACATATTAACAATAAATTTGGAGAGAAACTACAAATGCAATGATTATCTATGGAATAAGAAGGATAATATTTAACAAAATAATAATAAAACATAAAGTCAAGTCATGTTCAATAATGGGTATGATATATAATTCAAACATGGTTCATTCAATCCAAGGAGGTATATCTCTTATGCTTATTTTAATAACTAAGAATAATAGTCTGGAAGCAGTCAAATAAGTAACTACAACTAAGAAGTGGTTTTAATAATCTACAAAAAAAATTAGGTAGGCACAAGAAGGATGTTGGATCTGAGTTTAGTAAAAATATTTAATCTAGGATTATTTTTACTCCAAGCACATTCATACAAAAGTTTTAATACATTAGTAACATCATCATCAATAAATACAATCATATCTAGCACAATTTTAGGAAACACGTCATTCCCTAAAATATATTTTCTTACTTTGATAAATGATGGTTCAACTAATCTAAATGAGTATTTACTAACCTAAAAAATGAAGTGGTAAGTTAAGGGTGTGATAAATGACAAATATTTAAAAAAGGGAAATCATAGGATCCTTGATTGGTCAAGCACTAGAGTTTATATTAAAAAATATTCATGCAACCATAACTCTTATATAGGGTATAGGATAATTAAAAATGTATAAGTATCTAAGTCAAACATAATAATACTTTTAGGAGATCAAACAAAAACCAAGAGAATCAGTATGGGATTATGATCATTGGTTTTTGGATGGGATGAACATGGTGAATTTTCAATTTTAAGACTTAGATAAATCTTCTTGGTTTGTCTAAGGCCTATAGATAAATATTCATTTTTACACAACCCAATCTCAATTTACCATAAAATCTGATGTCATATTCACAATGATCATATTTGAGAAAATATAAGACTATGGAAAATACCCTCCCAACATTACAAAAACTAATGATAAGTTAGAATAAGTATTTCACAGAATGGAAGAAACCAAGATTGGTTTTATCGTGCATCAAATATGGATAGGAATGAAACCACAAGAATGAATGTCTAAAGATAAAAATAGATTTTTGTGAAGTATGTCGCACAATAGGACATACAAATATGAAGTGTCATTTATTACAATAATATTTTTAATAGTCACACAATGCATTTTTTAGTTCATGCAAATTCTATGACCATGATGAGAATAATAATAGGTCTCTACAATATCTAAAATAGGATATTACTCAAAACATATTCATGTTACCATGTGATAATATCTAATGATAAAACTAATGATGTTAGTGTAAGAGGCCAAAGTCACAACATAAGGTGGATGGTTTCCATTATTAGCTCAACTTATTCTTGGATGGACTCCTTAGTCACCCCAATACAAAATAGGGTGGATGCTTCAATCTATGCCTTCTACACAATATCAACAAGGATGGACCCCTATTTCACCACAACAAAAACTTAATTAGGCACCTTCTTCACCTAAGAAATAATATGGAGGATATTTTAATCAACAAGGATGGGGATCACCACAAATACAATGTGGTTATTAGGTGGTAATAAAAACCTAAGGCTAGGGAATAGATAACCAAGGATACCTATTACTTGTTACCTATGTGGATAAATGAATCATGTTACATGAAATTATCCCTACAATTCTTGCATGGGGGAAATTTTTCACACATTTTAGGATAGCAAGATAACATAACACTGAGGATTGTCCTATTATTGATAAGCACATGAAGGATAAAAATATGAAAAATGTGAACATGTTATAGTCTCATCTTATGAATCAGGATTTGGTCTAAGTTGTTATTATAAACCAACATAAATAATAAGGTCTTCCACCTTTAGGGATGCCTAAATAAATCTAGATCAAAAAATTAGAGAGGATAAGTATCTATACCTTGTGACAAATAAGGTTTTGATGAATGAATAATCCTATCTATTACATGCAATCCATAATCATAATTCTACTGAAGGAGATCCTACAATAGTAGATGCTCAAATGTAAGAACATATCATATATATCTTATGACAAGAGGAAATTGTCATAGCTCTTATATATTTGATAAAACTAGTAATTACTATAAGAAATGAATACATTCCCAAAATATTAAAAATATATTGCGTAAGTTTTTATTGTGCATAAATATTACAACAAGGAGTAAAGTGAGTGGTTTTGTATGTCAAGACTAAGAATCTATGAGATGTAGATTCTATAATGGGCATTGAAATCATAGGATATGAAATTCTTAATGATGATTTTTTATTTCAAAAACACTATAAACATGATTCCCATGTGGACTTGGGAAGCTATTAGAAGGTTGGATTTATGCTACAACCTTTTTATTCTATGTTTGGTAGATTATGGTTGATTTTAACCTATTTAGAGACTAGAAGATGTAGAGATAAATTTGGTTAACTTAATTTTTCATTAATAATTTGTATTAATAAAAAATAAGACATGTGAGACTCATTATCCTACTCTAATTAGGGAGAAAATGAGCCTATGATGGTCATAAGACCATCAACACAGAGGATAATCAATTGGAGGCACACTAGAAGGATTTTGTTATTGTCATACCATTAAATAAATATGAGATCCAACCATACATGATACCAAAATACCCATATTTTCCATATGCATACATGAATGATAGTTGGTTTGAATTCAATATAGAGCAAAAACTAGAAGCCCTACAAAGTAGAGACTTTACTTAATTTTTTATAGATTGGGAAAGAGATACTAGATTTATAGAAAATAGAACAAGTTTGGACCTAACCAATTCAAATGATTAACACCTATCTATAGTTTCTAATGGAATAATGTAAGCCTCCCTCTGTACATTATCATACAAGATCATATATTTATAATATCTATTAACTAACTCCTACTAATAGAGGATATATTGAACGTAAAAATGAAGGTATTTTTAATGAGAATTAGCTTCCTCTATAATTGAATATTCAGATGCTCATATGATAAATTAGGTGTGTGGGGATCTATAGATACTAAAATATTATATATATATATATATATATATATATATATATATATATCATCTTAGTCTTTTACATTTGACCATTACCAATTAGAGCTCTATCATTCAGTTCTAGACCTTCCTGTTACCCAAAGACTAATATTCACCATCTCAATATGCTTAATTGCTTATCTTATGGATCGACCCTATAATTATGATGACCAAGATCACCTATACACTAAAAAATTCTTAAAATATGATTTATATCCTTAATTTTCAGATATATACCTTCAAAATTTTCTATCATGTTAGATGCTACTATCCATATAGGGACACTAGCATCGATGTTAGTTTCCAAGTTTCTTATCTAGTGTTCATACCTTAAAAGTCATCCAAATTAGAAATATTTTAAAATTTATGGGTTGTATTTTTTATATTATTTAACCCTTATTTGAGATATTTTTAAAAAGTGTTGTATAAATAAAAATCAAAACCTACTCATTCTCATCTAACAAATACTAAGCAAGCACCTATTTAATCTCTTACAATCAATTTCACAACTAATTTATACTAATATATGACTCCATATTTATATATAATTTATAGGATTAGTCATACTAAAAGTCTAAATAATTCAAATAATAGTCCATTAGCATTATTTGTCAAGTTACAAACTAGTTCAATTCATGCTCTTACAAAAAGTATGTTGCACCATTATGCACACACAAGCCAAAATTAGGGGAGAACTATATATGTCTAAGGCCCTCCTTGGAGTAATTTATATGTAGAAAATTCTCATTGAAAAAGGGTTCCTTGAGGTTATCTCAACTTTGTGAGCCCACTAACCCATTTTTAGCAAGGTTGTATAACCTAAGGTGAAAAACATAGTCATACAAATCTTGTGTGCATGATCCAGATGTACCAAAATAAAGGATATAGAAAAACATATTAAGAACATGAGGTTATTTCTCAATAAATTGGATATTATTTATTTAAAAAAGTGTTTATCCATGGACAAAATCATTAATTCTAGTATCCAAAGGTCAACAATAGTGTCCGGGCCTCCAAAAATAATATTTTTAAAATATGGCAATAGGATCCTGAGCATTAGTCTACATGTTCTTACACATGTGCATCTCATATCTAATTTAACATCTAAAAATAATCCAAGTATTATCTCTTCTTCATATTTAAATTATCATAATATCGATTGACATTTTATATTATATATTTGGTAATTTTATAGATGTAATTTATTGTGTTATCTAATTTAATTAAATTGCTTTAGATTAGTTTTATTCATCCATTTGGTTAGGATATTATACCCCTTTAACCTTTCTACAACCATAAACAATGGTTAAACATTTGGTGAACCCATCCTTTAAGTTTTAATTGAACCAAACCCTACCTTTATTTAAGGTTTACTCTACAAATTTTTCATATTGGTGTATTTATTTTTCAGAGCTTATTTTTCTTACATGGGCATAGTATAAGTGATTCTCATTCTCTTTGTTTCCCTAGGCCAAGAATTATTTAATTTTGGTGTGTTTAGGTTTACAACCTTAAAAATACATGCTCATAGTGAAAACCCTAATAAGATTAATCCTTTAGATATTTTATTTAATATTCTTGATAATCAATACATTATTTATGAGGATCTTATGGCTAGCCAAAAGTGTAATACCCAGCCTTCCTTTATAGCATCTCCTCAAAATTATGATAATGAAAATATAAATAATGTAAATATAAATATTTATGAATATGGTGAAACTGATAGCATGATTTATTATTCCCTTAATGATTAAGATTGTGATTCCATATATTTTGAAGATGAGTGTGAGGATCCTAGTTCTCCTATATCTCCTACATTGCTTGATTAAAAATCTAATTATGAGGTGCTTGAATAAAGACCAAGTGTAACATTAATTATTACATTTAATATCCTTCAATGTTATAAAATGAACAAATATGAAAATATCATTTTAAATGTTTAAAATAGCAATATTTCATGCATAGAGCATTTTAAAGATGAACCAATAGTTGATTTTACATCCTCTTTATTTGATCATGAGCATGTTACAAATAATGAATGTTTTACTTCTTTGAAAAATATTGAAAATGTTACCAAAATTGAATATTTTATTCATTCTTTAGCTCATTCAAATTCAAATAGTAAAATTACTTCTCTCTCTAAATCTAAATGATACAAATGCATGTACTAATTCTCTTCCTATCCTTTTATGTTGGAAAGATGAAAATGACAATACTAGCCAAATTAGTGTAGATGCATGTTCTTCTCCTATTATTCTAATTAAAGATAAACAAAAAGTATATTTACCAAAGGTTTCCTCATCAAATAATTTTTCAAACCAAGTAACACTAATTCACCTAAAGATTCACATGTTAGTTATGCAAATGTTCCTTTATCATATGGTAATGACATATAAACTATAAAGTCACATTGCTTCTTCTATTCATTTCTCCTTTGAATTCAACAATAAAAGTGAAACTTGCATTTTTTCTTCCTATGATGATGTTTAAACAAAATAGAAAATGTTCATATTTCTCCTTCCTTCACATTTTCTACTCAAAATGTGTTATAATTCTAGATTAACATCATTCATGTACATTTTATATTCTTCTTGCATGCAATGAGCATTTAAGTATTCAAGCTCTTTTCCAGATAGTTGTATCAATATTAATGAATCAATAATGATATAATTACCTCTCTTAAATGATCATGTACTATGAATGCTCCCTTACCCAATACTCTTTAATCATGTAATTATCCTACCTTAGAATGCAATAATATTTGTAAATAGGCCAACATTACTATGTTTCATATGGATGGTAAAATACAACCTATAAGTGCATCTTCAAACTTGTCAACAATTAATCCTAGTGATATTTTATATTTGATGAATTCCATAGGAGATATTCAGAATCAAATGAAAATTATTTTATAATTACTTTCACTTGATGATACTCTTAATGATTAAAATCTAGAAGATTAACCCCTTACACAAGATGTCTTTGATCATCCTTATCCTACTTATTTTTTCATGCCTATGTTACCTTAATTTGATGGTCAAGGAGACCCTAAAAAATTCTTGAAATAATATGTGTGTTCCTTTTATAATTGGGATAAATATGGATGTTTATTATTAAAACCTTCCATATAAGTCTAAAATGAGAGGCTTGATAGAAATGTTACCAAATATTGATTTAAAAGTTGAAATAAATGAGTGAAAGAATGCAAAAGAATAATGTCACCTTGAATAGATCAAACCATAATGTTAAGACAAATATTTTAAGGTGGGAAACTAAATGTATTGGAAAAAAACCCATGTGATCTTATAAGAAGGCTCATCACCGAAAATCTCTATAATTACAACTTTAGAAGCAAGATCAATTTGATAAGAAGAGAGAGATACAAGTTTATATTGAGTCAAAAAGGAGAGGAAGGCTCTTTTGTAAAGAAAGAAGAAAATAATGGGAGTTATAAGAAATCCCATGATTACCTTACAATCCTCTATTATGTGTGCCACTTGTGTCCTATTCCCTTAGAGAGTGGAGGGAAGTGTGTGCCAAGTGTGACAAAAAATTACTTGTGAAAGTAACTTCCAAATCCTAAAGGGAAACAAAGAGGTGAGTGACACCAACTAGAATCTATATTTATGTGAATTTATAATTTACATAAATAAAAATTCCACACACACTTTAAGACTTAGGATAAGCCTAATAACTATAAGAAGGACTCAAATAAGGTTAATTCTCCAACACTCACCCTTAAGCTTAATTTGGGGTTACAAAAGTGGAGAAAAGTTTTTACAAACGAAGAAGGGAGTTGAAATTACATAATACTCCCCCTAATATAAACTTCATTCAATATTAATTATAAAATATTTAGAAAGAGAGAAGATAAGGTGTTGCCAAAATTCATAAGGATAAAAGTGTGGTCACCAATAAAATCCAAAAATCCTCTTTAGATAATGTGGTCGATTTGTAATGGAATAAAGACCAACAAAAGGATAAGTGATCCAAGAAACCTTTCAAAACAAATAAGCTAACACCAATATTTCAAATTAAGTAACTTGTATGTCAAAAATATGAATTACATACATAATGTAATAAAATTAGTTGTACAACTAGGCAAATTTGAGCAAAGATAGCTTCCATCATAAAGTGTGTAAACCTACATGAAAAGAAGTTAGTCAAAAAATCTCTAAATAAATCATATTTACTATGTAACAAAAAGCAAGGAATGTATACAAGATTTAGATAATTAAAATGAAAACAAAGAAGATGTGTCACGTAAAAAATATATTTTGTATGAAACATTGGATAATTATCGTAAGAAGACATATCAAAGTCTCTAAAAGATTAATCAATTTTAAGAATCCAAATATTTTTAGCCTTAGTGGTATGAGATTTGGTCATTTAAAAAAAATGAAAAGTGTCATGAGTGGATTTACCATAAGTTTTCATCGATCCAATTTTCAATATTTAGATATACGATGCTCATGTTTTTCATAATACACACAAAGTTTAACATTTTTTAACATAGCATAAACATTATAAGTAGTATAATAAAAATAAGTTTCATTATAAGTCCTTCGATGAGGAGGACAATAAGATTTTGAATTTTCAATAGAACCAATTGAATCAATAAAACCAAGACCTTTATAAGTTTCATTAAAATCAAGAAAAATAGGTTCAAGTATACCAGATTCACACTTAAACCAAAATCTACACTAGTGTATCCCATGGAGTGCATTATTTTTAAGTCGAGGTTGGTTGAATGAGTGTTTGAAGAAGTGTTAGGTGTTTGAGAATCATAATGAGTTTCATCAATATTAAAATAATTAATACATGTAAAAGATGTAAATTTATCATTTAGAGCATAATTAATTGATTATATTTTCTTTAGATGATTAGTAAAGGATCTTTGAAAATCTAAAATTTGAACATTTTGACAATCAAATTGGTGTTAAAGAACAACTATCTCATCTTTTTTGAAATAAATCATTTGCATAGTTTTATTGAATGCTAGAAAAATGGCTAATGATTGGTTCTATAGCCTCTAAGTGGTTCCTAGTCAACTTTCAAGAAAAATAAAGACATATTTTTATTTAATTTTCATAATAATCAAATACCTAAATTACCATTGGAATATTTTCAAGGCTTAACATAAAACTATGATGAGTCTATTCAAGATTATGCTATCAGATTTAAGGATGCATTATATTCCTTAAACTATACACCATAATATTTGGAAGTGAAATTAATATTTATTAGGGGCCTTCTTTCTCCAATTAAAAAAATATAATTTCATAGGCATTTTACTTCATTTGATAGATTATACATGGATGTGCATAAATATGCATGTACACTAACAAACACCAATACTAAATTGCCTACATTTTCACCTAAAGGAAAACATGTTATGAAAAATCCATACAAAGCAATGGAATGAAGTAAGGAGGTTCATGATCCATATAAAACACCTTTCAAATAAATAGGTCATACTAAGGAACAAATAATAAAGGTTTTACACAAAGGAAAATAACCCACATACAAAATACCTCCTATAGTTAAAACGTATACCTATACTAAGAAGATATCACTTTAGTTTGACATATTAAGATATATACCAAATTATATATAATGAGTGTTTGCAATCCTATTAATTTAATAATCTCAATTTATAGTTAGTGTTCGAAGTCTATATTTATTAGGGCACAAAATACATTAAGGTAATAGTTCTCTTCTTAATAAGACAATTACATGAATTAAAACACACATGCATAAATTAAAATTACATAAATTGAACATGATTTTATGAATGGAAAACATAGTTGAATAATTAAAATTTTATTAATTAAAGAATATGTTGCAAACAAGGAAACTAAATAGCTATTGGTCTATGTATCTAGTTAGTTTTCACGTTATATGATACTCCAAAAATAAAACATATTCAAAAATGAAAAAAAACATAGATAAATATAATTTAGAAAAAATAAATAAAAACTAACATTTTTCCCTAGGTTGAGTGGGGTATTTCTCTCCCCTTATAAAAATGACTAAAAACAACAAACTTTATAAATGTTCAAATGTTTTATGCAATTTGGTCTTCTTCTAACTTTACAATTATTCCTATTATCCATTATATGAAAGAGAAGATTTTATTTATAATACAACTTATTCAAAAACTTCTTGTTTAAGAATAAAAACTAAACAAAACAATTTTAAATTGATTTCTTAATATTAAAAACCTAACAAATTAGTTCAGAATTAATTTTTATTCTAGTATAACAACCTAATAAATCAGTTTGCAATTGATTCTAATTATAAGAATATAACAAATTTGGTTCATACATTATTTGGAGAACATTAGTAATCCCCATTAATCAAGAAGAAAATAGTTTGAAATGCATCTTAATTTTTTTTTGGAGAGAATCTAAGGTGATTTGTTTTACTTTCAACAACTTATGTTGTTGGAGAGAATCAATGATGATATTAACAAATTCAGTTTTCCTCCAACAACTTGATGTATAGATATTCATAGTATTTGAAGTACTATAAACATCTTTCCTTATTTAGAAATACCTATTTGTAAATATACTATGAATATATTTCATATAAATACTTTCTAAAAATATAATGTAATCATCTCTAGAGCTCTCTACTTTCATGTTTCTAAACCTGTAGATTTATGGAGTTGATTTCTATTAATGTCTATCTTGGTGTATATATATATATATATATATATATATATATATATATATATATATATATATATATATATATATATATATATATATATATATATATAAACACACACACACACACACACACACACACACACACACATATAAAGACTATAAAAATTGTCCCAAAACATTATTTCATTCTATATTTGGTCTTATAGATACTAAATTTAATTTTAGGCATCTCTAGAGCCAATTGTGTGAATTTCTAGACCCATATTGGTGAGTTTTAAAGTCAGATTGGTGATTTTGGAGACAACTTCAAATGATCATGAAATTTGCATATAGACTCGGATCAAGATGATTCTTTTTTTTAACTTGCATATTTTTTATAGATGAATCCAAATATGTAATCATATTTAGTATAAAATATATTTTTAATGACTATTTTTCTTTTTTATCACAACCTATCAATTTTAGTCTTACATCTTCACAGGTCAAAACAGCAAACAAACCAACACAAAACTACAACCTATTTGTGGATAATTCAAGGTTATTTGTATGCCTTGGATGATCTTACATAATTTTTCTATATGTATCAAAATCTATTGAATAAATCTAGAGATGATTTATATAGGTCTCTAAAGCTATTGGTGATCTTTAGAGTTGCTTCAAGATTGTCCCTATAATTTTTTATTTTAGTACTTCAAACTTTGTTACATGCATTGATGATTCATTTAAGCCTGCATAGACAAATTTTAGCATCCATTCTTCAATAAATTGTTATAATATGGTAATAATATAGACTCCAATAACTCTTAAATAATAGATTAGATATGTATTTCATTTTAAGCAAGCATAAGTTCTTAAAAGTACATCTAAGTCTACCTTAAAACATGATTTATGAAATATAAAATAGTATTATTTATGATATAAATGAGCCATATTATGGTCTCATCATCTTCCCACAATTAAACTCTTACATGCTCTCAATCATGCTAATGTTTTCTCTCTAGATTTATATTTTTAATTATTTATTGCATTCATGTTCTTTGTAGAAATTAGTCCATTTATTTTATCCAAAAACAGATTTTTCCATCTGTCAAAATATTCATAGGCTTCTTTTAATGTGCTAATCTATTAGGAGATTTGGATTAGTTGAGATTTGTACCTTATTTTGATCCTCTCTTTTATGTTTTGTAATCAATTTAAAAATAACATTTAGCTTTAATGAAATATTAGTATGTTTTAGAAGATTGGCTCCCTTTTTCAAATAATTGTCTAATTCATTCCATACCTTATTACAAACCGTATAAGTTGAACTAAAAGAATCAAGTGAATATTCTTTTGAAACCAGTCATGTATTTTAGTAAGTGTTGAAAAGAGCCACCTTTTAATCGTTTTAACTCTTTCCTTCTCTTCTCTTCCACACTTAGACTTATACATGTCCTCATGCATGGAGATATATTTTTCTCTTTTTCCTTTTAATATTCCCTTCTCAATAAATTTGTTAAGTGGATCTATTTATAATTCAAAAGCTTATAATTATTTAGATAAATAAAATAACATATTAAATAGATTATTCATACTCACAGTTGTTTTTTATTTCTTTAATGTTGACTTGGTCAAAATTGTTTGATGTTGAAAGAGAGCAGAAAGTCAAGGTTGACTAGGTACAACTTTAATATTTTTTGGGAGAAGTAGCCAATTGCTAATTTTCAACATTTTTTCCCGTGATCAACCATTATTATTATTATTATTATTATTATTATTATTATTATTATTATTATTATTATTATTATTATTATTATTATTATTATTATTATTATTATTGAGGGGTAAGTCTTCATTTGGAATCTATTTCTATTTTCAAAATAACTATTCTATAAAATAATCTCTATCACATTTCACTAACTTCAAACTATGAATAAGTGAAATTCCTTTCGAAACTTTACTAGATATTTTAATAAAAAATAGGAGAAGGGAAGGGAAGAGAAATATGAAGATAATGAGGAAGAATCTTAAAATAACTATTTACTATATATCTTCATAAATTAAAATTGATGTCTATAAAATATTTTTGATCAAACCTCTTCTTCTCTGAATGCTCACACAAGTAAAATAAATTTGATCAATTTAAACATTAATATAATTCCTATAATTTTTTTTAATAGATATGGGTAAAAGAAGTTTTAAAATACCTAACCAAGTGATAAACATAGTCAAAAAGTGTTTTACATGGACCCCACAACCAATAAAAAAAATAGTAATCCAAACAGAGTTAAACAAAAATACAATACAATAGATGGGCCTAATAAAAGAAAGGATGAAGACAAACCAAAAGTTAATGAAACATCAAAAAAATACAACAAAAATATTAGCAACTTGAGTGATAGGAACTTAAGGATCATCCATGCCTTCAAGACAAATAAAAGCTTCCATATCTTCTTGAATCTCATGGGTAGTGATTTCAAGGATGGTGTCTTATTCTTCTGTAGGGGTGTCCTCTTTCCTTTTCTCCTTACCTTAATATATTTTGCATGGCTCATTAGTATTATCCTCCACCACTCATTTCTCAAAGACTATTTTCTTGTTGTTTTTTACCTTTTCCTTCCACCACCTTAGGAGTGTTTAAGCCCTCCACCACATCGGCTTTAGTATTGTTTTGCATTTCCTTAATTTCCACCATCTTTTTGTACATAAATTCATAGAATTAGAGGAGGGTTTAGTTATTTTTGTAAATGTCCTTATTGAAGTCTTTATCTTAGCCTTTTATCTTGAGCTAAATTTTTAAAATAGCTTGCTTGGATTTATTGAATTCATTTACCAAGTCCTTGAGAAATATGAGCTAAGTAAGGAGGGCATTTTCAAGGTTGGAAACTTTATCAAAAGGGGTGTCAGTCTCAAGATTTATGGGGGTTAATTTGGAGTTTCTAAGCCATTTGGGAATGTCACCTAAGGTGGATTTACCTTTATTAGTGTGTTTCATAGGATTTATGGGTTTGATGTTGTTATTGAAATTTAAATCACATAGTTTTAATCTAATTGTTGAAAATTTTAAAAAAATAATCTAAATTTTGGAAATTTAAAATTATAATCTAATTGTTAGAAATTAAAAAAGAATGATAAAAATTAAAATCAAATAATTTTTATAAAATAAATTAAATCAAACAAATTCATTTTTTTATGTGAGCAATGGAAGGGTAATGAATTTTTTTCTAGAAATCTATCAAAAACAATAATTTCAAAAATCCCTTAATAACATAAGTGTCCCCAACAACATTGCCAAAAATGATGAGTGATGTTAATCCTATTCACTTAATAATGTCAATCTAGGATTGGTGTCTAAAGGTTATATGCATTAGGGCACAAAATACATTTAGGTAATAGTTATTTTCTTAACAACACACTTGCATGGATTAAAACACACTTTCAAAAATTTAAATTACATAAATCAAACATGTTTTACAGAATGGAAAATACACTTGTATAATTGAGATTATAGGAATTAAATAACACATTAGATAAAATGAAACTAAAAAATAGTTGGTCTATGGATCTAGTTATTTTTCATGTTATATGATACTCTAAATACAAAATAAATATTTAGAAATGAAAACAAAACATAGGTAAATCTAATTTAGAAAACAAAAATACAAACTAACATGTTTCCTTAGGTTGAGTGGGCCCTTGCTCTCCCCTTACAAAAAGGACTAAAAAAATTAAACTTTAGAAATGATCAAATGTTATATTTAATCTGGTCTTCTTCCAACTTTACAATTATTCCCATTATCCATTTTATGAATGATAAGGTTTTATTTTATAGCTAAATATATTTCATTCCAAACAAGCATAAGTTCTTGAAGCTAAATCTAAGTCCACTTTAAAATATGATTTATGAAAGATAAAATGGTATTATTAATGATGTAAATGAGACATATTATGGTCTCATCAATATATTTCATACACTATTGAAAAAATAGTTGATTACTCTCCCTCTAAATTATTACCATCCACCACATAGATTTTAAAAGGTGAAAGGGCAACCTTTTTGTACTACCATAGTACTGATGGGATCATGACAATGATTGTTTTTCCTTAAATAAAAAGCTTACACAAGTTATAGATAGAGGAGTTATTAATTTTAGAAATAAATAACAAGGTCTCTTTCTCCCACTTCTTATTATAAAGATCACTCTAAGAGGGTCAATACATCCCATGATGATCCTACTAAGGAACACATGGTCTATTAGTTGTTATAGAATCAACCCAATAGAATATTTATTTATCCTATTATATATTCTATAATGATTGATCTCTCCTACACTGATCCTATCAATGAACCATTGGTTGACCAAGATCTCACTATAGGTGCACTTGGAGGAATCACATAACCAAATGTTATATAATTCAATCATACTTAGACACCTATTTCTATTACATGAAAAGAATGGGTACCTAAACCAAGTTAGAATTATATAAATGAAATAAATACACTTGATATTTCTAGAGATGAATGCACTAGATATTATGTTAGAATAGAAATTAGAAACACAATTACCACATGATCATTATAATTGAACATTTTTATTCCCAACTATATTCCATTATGTATGGTGATTATCTTAGTTATCACTAAATCAAATTATATGAAAAATTACCAATACTTTACCATAAAGTAGTAAATAATGGGTTACACAAATCACTACTCATTTTATTGCATCGTCATGATTATAGAGTCATATGAGACATTTATAGCATACCATAAATTGTATAGTGTCATATATGACAACTATACATTATCCTTAGTAGTATCACCAATTTGAGATACCATATTTCGGGTTCAGAGCTTCATATGATCATCCCTTATATGAGATCATAGGTTAGTAATTTCTTTACAAATATTCAATTAAAAAAAAAACTTTAAAAAAAACCAAAAAAAAACCCAAAACAATAAAAAACATTCAAATAGATCAAAAATATTTAGTAAACACATGTTTACTAGCTCCTTGCCATCTATGTTGTTTTATTTATGATTATATATATCATATAATTTCTTTTCTATACACATATATGTTTCACACATACTTGAGTGTGATACATGCATACACCAAATCCATGATACATACACATACATATGTTGGACCTTTATTCTTCCCATGTGGCACACTACATTGAGGGAATATGCTTCTTTTATCACAATCAATACAATTTATATTTTTTTAAATAACTCTTTTATTACCATGTTGAATTTACATACTTACAAATTTATATACTCATGCCTACATCTTACATCGTGTACTTGATATATTATGTTACATGACATTTTTTTCTAACAAATATATGCAAGGACTAATATGATATGCTTATGTTGTTTGATTATATTTCATGTATTCACATTTCCACTTCTTTGAGTGTACTTCTTGTTTACTATTGTCTTGTTTGAGGAAAATTTTAATGTGTTCCTTACTTTTAGGCCCTTGTACCACTGAGTGTTATTTATTTGTGTTTGGACATTTTAATATGTCCTCCCTTCGAGTGTGTGGAATTTCAACATGACCCTTGTTTTAGGTCTCCTTATACCCATTTTATGTGGCATTGAGTGATCTTGTGTGTTTGTTTGATTATTTATTGAGATTGTATTATTACATTAGGTATTAGGTCTTATTTTGATCACATACTATGAACTTCATTAATATATATACTTAGGCATGCTACTCATATATGCTACATGATTCATACACAAAAATACATTAATCTTATCCTTTTAAGATAATGTGACTACCATATTCCATTCATGTTGACATTATTATCAATGAATTAATGACCAAACTACATTCACCATAGATCCATTACCTTTACCATAGTAGTATAATACTTATCTAGACTAACAAAATAGAGGATTCTACTAACTAGGCCATGTGGTAAGAAATCAAATCTTGAGTTAAGAGAGGATGACCTAATTGGATAAAAATCATGTCTCACATAGACATGACCAATTAATTATAAGCTATATAGTTGGTATTTATACCAAAACATTGTAATAGAGTAGATATATCATAGAGTTGAAGTGCAATAGTGAAGAGTATTAATAGCTTATATAATAGAGTAAAATGTGTAATAGCATAAAGTGGTATAGTGTAAAGAGATATAATAACATTGTATTTCATGGTTATTATATAAATATAAATAAAGATAAATTATATTAGGAAATATTATGTAATGTGTAATGAATACTATGAATGACCACACCCACTTCTTTTATTTTATGCATAAGATAATTATTTATAACAAACACCAACACCTACATCACATTAATCCTCACTAAATTTAACTTAATCAATATAAACCATATGTATCCAACTGATTAATATTTTATGTCAATATTTGGTGGTGTCGCAAGAACTTCATGTAAATAATATCCATGGGAAGGTATCCATTGGAGTTATGTAAACTAGTATTAACATACATATAAGATTGGTGGGAAGATAAACTTTAAAAAAAATTACCCTGAGACCAAATGAATAGGTGGGTCCTCACCTAAAGTGAAGGAATCATTCTTTCATTCTCAAAAAGAGGAATTTTAGGTCATGTCTGCACATATCTTATGACCTCATATTTTTTTGTAAGCTAATCATAATTTTTTTTATAAATTTCATATTAATAAACCCATCTAGTGGATGGTGGAAATTTTTGAGGCATTCCAAATCTTTGATACATCTTTAACTCAAGCTATCAATTACTAATTTGAGACCACACTCTACTCATTTATCATAGTTTGGGCTATCTAAGGTTGGACAAGATTTAATGCAAAGAAATCTAAGTTTGTGGAGAGGAAAAGGCAATGGTTGTTATAAAAATTTCCACTCCTCATCCACAAGCTATTTTTGGATTGAGGTTTAGTAAAATAAGGTAAAAAGTTCCTTTAGGTGATATGCACCTAAGTGATGGTAGGTGAAAAGAAGGGGGGTCCTTAAAATATGTGACCACTTTAAATATTTCATCTAAATGATTGGGATAAATTAAATAAGATGTAGGGGCTAATAAATTAAGTATCAAGTTAAGATTAATTTAATTAAGGAAGATGGAGATATTAGTAAGAGAATATTTTAAGATGGGATAAAATGGTGAATGAATAGATAAACAAACAAATGGAGGATGATAAAATTTAGTTAGATAATAATAAATAAAGAAAATAAATAAATAATGTTATGAATAATTAAGATAGTGGATGAAACCAATCTGGCCTCTACTAATGGAAGTCCTAATATTGAAAATCTAGATACTATCACTCTATTAGAAATAGATGAGTTACTATTAACACAAGGGGAAGGGACAAAAAAAGAAAATGAGAGAATTATAATAGAATAATTATTATATCACACACCAAAAAAAATTAATTAATGGCATGCAACAAAGGTTATCATATTTAGTCATATTATTAGGAACACAAACTATTCAAAACATTGGTTGTGAAAGACAACTAATAGAGAGTAGTTTGGCCTACAATGGATAATGCCTTGAAAGTAGTAGAAGAATAAAAGGAGAATATTATTAAGATAGGAGATGTTAGTTATATAGTGGAACCAAGGGATGAAATTTTATACATTGAAGGAAGTCTGAAAGGAAGTAATCATGAAGAAAGTTATATAGATAATATAAAAGAGCAAAGAGATGTTGAAAGGAAAGTTGAAAGTGGTCAAGCGAAAGAGAATTTATAAATAAGTGTTATTACTCACACTAGAGATACAAAAAATATAGATTTGTAGGAAGATAAATTAATATAAGGAAGATTAGTTAATAAAAACATTGAAGAATTAAATCAATTAGAGATAGAAGATAATGAAAAATAAACTTGAAATGACACAAACCCCCCAAAACCCAACCGTAAAAGGCCCTAAGAGGAAAGGGTCCTTTTAGACTAAACATCATCCCCCATGCCACTTTATATTAGACACAAAAATCCATCTATTAGATGAATATATATATATATATATATATATATATATATATATATATATATATATATATATATGAGAGAATAAGTAGCAGATGAATATAAAACTTTTAGTGAAGAGATTGAGAATAAAAGAGAATTTGTAAGAAACTAGGAAGAAGATACTTCTAAGATGAGTTAAAAAGAGATAAAAGATGTAATTAAAATTTGGTTAAATAGTATAAATATAAAAAACATAATTTTTTAAATAGTAATATAGGGGAAAATGCTTTAAGTAATTTGAGAAATAGTGTTAATATTACCAATACTAATGGTATTCATACACCACTTAAGAAAACCATAATGACACCAAATAGAATGAAGTTTCCACTATTTGGCAAAGATACGAAAAATCTAGAAGAATAATTGTTCATATTAGAGGAGTAATAATATTATTTATGAGAGGATGATGTTATTTGAATTTATTTTAACACTGAGGGATGATGCCCTTAAACTTATTTCAATGATGTAACTTCATGGGTTGATGTACAGAAAGCCTTTAAGATAGATTTTCACTATCCTAGAATTTTGATTGAAAATGTCATTAAGATGAGGGAATTGATACGGAAAGATAAGGAGATAGTAAAATACTATTATCAAAGGTTATAATCAATAGTGTAGAAACTAGAGGAACCACTAAATGAAAAATAAATGATTGAATGGTTTATTTATGGACTAATCCCATGATTCTAATAAAATATGGCTAGGAAAATATTTAATACATTTTTTGAAACACTAGAGATGGTATCATGGATAGAATCTCAATCATGGAGTTGAGACACCAATACAACATTGAAATATAATGTAAAAATATAACAATAAGAGATATAATAGCTAAGGCTAAAATATAAAATACATATGAAGAGTGATGAGTTTGGATAACCATTGATTAAGAATAACCCAACCATGGGTAATAATATGTTGCACCACTTGTTTTCTAAAAGGATACGCTAGGATAGAATGTCCCCATAGAGATATGGAAGAAAGAGTGGAAGCCATAAGATCATCATAGACACTTGTGGGAATGTCTCCTCCCATTTAGTAAGTTATATAGGATGAGGATGTACTATGGAATCTGTAGGGTATATGATCAACATCATCAACATTTATGCCCAATGATGGAAGTGATTTCAACCCCAAATTATTTGATGTATTGCAATAATTTTGGATATTTTAACCACTATACTCACACCTTCCCTACCATAGATTCATTAATGGATGTGCAAGATACAAATCAAAGAAGAGTGTCAATAGTTCATCAAATGCCACCACCAAAATTACCTATGGGAAACCCCAATATGCCACACCCTAGTCAAGAGTATCAAACACCTCCCAAATTTCAATATTTTTAATCCCAAAATACCCAACCATATTATTATAATAGAAACCAAGGTGGGTATAGAAGAGGTGTTTGGGGAGGATATAGGGAAGGAAACCATGGAGGACAAGGAAATTAAAAAGGTGGGAAAGGGTAAAATCAAAATTATAACCATGGTTATAATCAAAAGAGACCCCCACAAACAAGTTACAAATGCATAAAAGAGGGACATATTGCTATAAATTGCATTGAATAATTACATACATAATGTGGATTTTGTCATGAAAAAATAACACATGACTCATTATCATGCCCTAAAGTGGAAAAATTATACAAGAATGGTAGAAAAAAGACTGAGGAGTTATCATAATCTCCCCCAAGAAAAATGGGAGAATTTTTAATGAAGTTACCAAAACTATATGATAAAAAAGGATAGTATAATGAAGTTCAACAAGAAATAAGATATGGCAACATTGTAGTTGCAGAAAAAAATCCACTAAAACATATATATGTGTCTAATAAAGAGAATGCCAAAAAATTGATATAGAACAAAAGGAGAGACCATGAAAGAAGGCTCTTAATATTATTAATGATGACTCAAAACTAAGAGAAGTGGTAATCACTTGCATCAAAAGGAAAATAAGAAATGAAAAAGAATTAAATATTGATTTCAAAAAAGAATTAGAAACAAATAATGAAAGGGAAAAACTCAATATACATGAATATGACCATGTAGTAGATAAAATTAAAAAAAAAAAAAAAAAAAGGTAAGGGTCAACTCAAAATGACCTATTTCCATTAAGAAGATATTAGGGATTTAAATGAATGGTGAAGTTAATTAAGAAAAAATATCAAGTGACTAAATTATCACAATTTCATATATACTAGAATAAACAACAACGAGAGCATTTCCTACGTATTTTGTTGAAAAGTTGGAATAGATCCAAAGGAAATTTTTATGGATGGGAGTGGAAGACAAATAGAGAATGTCTTTAGTCAGATGGGAAAAAGTGTGTCTCCCAAAATCTCATGGTGGACTTAATATAAGATCCATCAGGAAAATGAATAAAGCCCTCCTCTCAAAAGTTAGTTGGAATCTGATTCACAACAACAGTGAGTGGGGGGAAATAATGTATGCCAAATACATGCACAACATTGATGATTCCAACTTTCTTCAACAGGTGGGATTACCCCAAGGGTCTGTGATATAGAATAAAATGCTAAAAAGTAGAAGCCTTCTCAAACAAGGAATTAGGTGGAAGCTTGGAAATGGTCAGCAGATTAAATTTTGGGAGGATAATTGGTTAAGGGACAAGCCTCTCATCTCCCAACAAAAATATGGAGAAATTATAGACCTGACTACTCAGTTCTCTGGTGATAGGGTTAGTGATTATATGGAAAATAATAATGGGATAAAGAGCTGGAAAAACCTTTGGATTATTGTGTGCACAAGCCTAAGCTTATCCCAAGAATTTAAGAGATCCAACAATGTGTTCAGGAGATTAGAATCCCACTCTTCCCTTAGGAGGATGAACAATACTGGTGGCTAGATAAGAATGGATCATTCTCTGGCAAAACTGCCTATCATCTGCTTACACCTGAAGCTCAGAATAAGGAGGTATGGAAAAAGGTTTGGAATCATAAACTCATTCCAAATATTAACTTGTTTTGGTGGGCTGCTACCCATAACAAAATACTTACTCAGGACAACCTTCAAAAGAGGGGGTTTACTTTGGTCAACAGATGTTTTCTATGTGGTTCTAGAGAGGAATCAGTTTCACACCTATTCATACACTATGAGTTTACTCGGGATTTATGAGGCACAATACTTAACAACTTTGGCATTGAATGGGTTTGCAATTCTGACCTTAAAAAAGTAATTGCCAGCTAGAACTCAACCTTCACACATCCCTAGATTAAGGAATTATGGAAGCAAGCTCTGTCATGCTTGAGCTGGACTTTATGGAAAGAGCAAAATCACAGAATTTTTAGGGACACTGCTAGAAATGTTGCTCTGGTGTTAAACTCCTTTGCTAGGACCATCTTGGAAAGTGTTACAATATCTCATATTAGTGTTATGGAGAAATCCTTATCTTAATTTGAAAGTCAAATTGCTGCCAAATGGAAGGTTTTAAACCTTATCCCTGGGCATGATAATTCCAAAATTCTTCAGAGACTTCATACTAAATGGATACCACCTAAACCCAATTGGATGAAACTCAATTTTGATGGGGCATCCAAGTTGAGTGGTAAAGCAAGTGGAGGAGGAATAATAAGAAATGAAAAAGGAGGGATGTCTGATGTCTATGCTGGTGGCATTGGTTGCCAGAGCAATAACTATGCTGAAGCTATGGCCTTACTTTGGGGATTAAAGTTAGCTAAGAGATTCCAAGTTGGTCATAGATGCCATTAATAAAGCATCTAACATTGGTATCCATATAAAAGACATCATTATAGACATCTAGTTTCTTTTACAAAAGTTTTCTGAAGTTGAGATTACCCACACCTATAGAGAAGGTAACAGGTTCGTTGATGCTTGTGCCAACCTTGGTCAACAATTCTCAAGATGGAGGGTATGGCATCAAGGGGCTCATATACCCCCAAACATTAGAGAGATCATTTAGAAGGAGATGATAGAGCATGAATGATGCACATTGATGACAAAGATAGCTTTTGAAGGTGGTCCACGTGGAGAAGGCCATTGCGGATCATGGAAAATGATAACCTTAGTACTTCCTTGATTATCATGATTAATTCTTTGTATCATGAGGTGGAGGTGCAAGAGTCGCATCATGAAAACCAAGGGGGAATTATTTTCAAGCATGAGATTAGACATCACCGTGGTAGGCCATTTTGTAAAATGAGCCTTCACATCTGCATTTAGTGCAAATGGAACTAAGGGCTTGTTACTTGCTCGAAGCTCAAGGTAGTAATTGGGAATTTCATCAGTTGGGTCTGCAATTACAGAATGGGGGGAGATCATATTCGTACTGAATCAGTCTCCTACTACAAATTTAAGGACAACCCATTAGTCTAGCATTACTATAAATAAGGAGGTATCAACCCATACTTGGAAAGGCTAAATGGTTATGATGAAAATTTGTCTGAGTAGTTTGTAAGATCTTGGTTGAATATGCGGGTCACTGTGGGGGGTATTAGCTTTGAAATCTCTGAAAGGGTGATTTCAATGGCCACGAGAATGACCATGCAGCATTTAAAGCTCCAAAGGAAAACCAAAATCATGGATTTGGCTAGTCAAAAACTATTTCTAGGTGAAGGAGAAGAACTCATCCCATATCAAGAAGGGTTTGAGTGCACCAAACTACCAGAGCCATGGGATGGTGTTTGTTTCATTCTTATGAAATACTTCACTCTCGAGGGGTGATATGCCAAGTTTTATAACTATCACCTTCCTTTATTAAATCATTTTAGATGGAATGCTATTATCAACTTTACTTTCTACCTACTGTCCTCATTAGAACACTCTATCCTGAGGGTGAGAGCCAAAATGGCCAAGAAGCTAGACTTAAAACCTATTCCCCTACACCAGGGGCTTATTTTTTGTCTCTATAATTTCCACCATTCCCTTGAGCCAAACATGAATTTCAAAGGTGTCAATGAAGACATTCCCTCAAACCCAGTTTTTGGTGATGCAATTGATGAATCATGGGTTTCCCCTACTCCTACCAAGACCAATGACGCCCCTCTCTCCACCCCTGTTATGACCCATGCTAATACTTTGAGCTCCCTTACGAGAAAAAAGGGAAGGAAGAGGAAGGTTGATGGAGAAAAAGGAAATTTTAAAGAGACTAAGGAAGGGACCCACAAAAATCTAGATGGGGCCACAGGGGGCCAACGTGGCAAACCCCATAGGCCCTCCAAAATTAGTAAGGATGGTTTCCCTTTGGGAGTGTGTAGGTCAGGGTAGATCGCTAGAAAACTAGCCCTGAAGATAAGGTTGATTGAGTATTCTAAAAGTTCTTCTGATGATGAAACCCAGGATGAAGAGTATGAAGAGCCAAAAATTCAAGAAATTTTAGAGGACACTGGTGGGAAACAAGCTTCTCAGGTTTTTGAGGTCACTGAAGAGCAGGGTGATGATTCTAGGGGAACTGTTGATAATAAGGAGAAGATACATGTAGAAGAAGCTGGTGAGGGTTTGGAGAATGAGAATGATTGGAAAATAGAAATTGGGGCCTTGAAGGACCGCATTCAAAAGCTAGAAAAGGTCTTCGCCAAAGGCCTTTGAAATAACATTCTACTGAATATGACTATGTTAGAAGTGGTGGGTAATCTAGGGAATGCTGACAATGCAGATAATGAGAATCTTAAGGATCTTGTTAATTCTATAGTTATGTAATTTTGTCCTTTTTGTCTCTGGTCTTTCCAGTGTTTTGTTTTGCTTCTGACTTTGTTTCTCAGCTATACCGTTGGTTCGATGCTGGCATCTTTTGTTTGCCAACCTTCCTATCTTTTTTGACTATATAGGGTTCGGCCCCTGGTTTGCCACCTTAATTAATCAAAAACAATGAGAGCATAAAATACAAAGAATTGATCAAAACTATAAGAAAAATAAAAAATATATATTTAGAATGAGTAAGAAGTGAAATTAAAATTTCATTCTACTTAATATCAATATATATGGCCTCGAGGTAAGAAATACATTATTGGATCTTGGCACAGATACAAATGTCTTACCATATATCACATGGATTTAATTGGTAAGCCACAAATACATGCCATAATATATGATATTGAAATGGTTGATGTCATACCAAACTTGCCAATTGGAACCTTAAGAGATGTGGAATTAAATTTGATGGGAATAAAAAGAAAAATAGACTTTGAAATTGTCAATATATATGATATAGGCTACCTAATCTTACTAAAATTAGAATGGTTTATTGATTGTAATGGTTCATTAAACTCTAAATAATAATAAATTAAATTCAAAGGAAATGGTTTGATAGTTCACTTTCCAATAGAAATATGAATGGGAGTTGCGTGGTCAGAAGAGTTGTGGTTGCATGATAAGGAGAGTGACTTTGATGATCTTCTTGGTGTATAGACAATAAAGAAAATTAAAAAAATAAAAGATGACCATGAACTAAATGATGAAGGTGAAATAGTAATAGGATAAGAAGAGGTATAAAGAACATTGGGGTATGACATTGAATCATGAATGCATGGGATGCCTAAAACAATATCAAGGAAGGTATGTTATATGAGGAACATACCATGTAGAGGGAAAAATACTATAGAATTACAAAATCCATTACTATAGATAAGAATGGTTTACCACATAAAATAGGATTCCAATAAAAAATTACCCAAATTTATTGGGATTAATATTATTAAATATTACTTACATCAAATGATAAGGGTGTTCACCCAAGAGGAAATATTGTTGAAAGCCATCAATGACACATTAAATATCATTACCCCAAGGTGGTGGAGCATTGAAAAATACATAATCCTAAGTTGGAAAATCTTTGGATTGTTACTTAATATAAGGTTTATTAAGTCACAAATTTATTTTCTATAAATATTGAACCGTGTGAAAACAACAAATCCAAGGAGATACATTGAAAATGTGAAAAGGTATGGATTGTAAGAGGTGAAACTGATAGATGCCTATGAGAAAAATTATTATAATGGACATTAGATGAATTTACAAAAGCATGGTACTATTGGCCATTTTTTGGCCCAAATACCAAACATGTTCCTAGTTTCTAAAAGGTCTTGATGTAGAGGAAGATCTAGAGTTCTTGATTGATCAAAATGGTCTAAACTATCTCTAAATGGAATGAATAAATCATGAAGATCACAAGATTTTGAAGCACTTTAATTTCAATTAAAGTGTAATTCATCAATTTTTAAAGATTGTTCCAAAGTTTCAAAGACCTTATGGAATGATCTAGATAAGCATGGGAGTGCATGGAATTCATCTGGTCCACTTGTTCCATCCAAATATTGTCTAGATGTTTGGTTCTAATAATAGAAAATTTGAGTAGACATTTTCATGATGCTATATCTCACACATGTGGCATTGTCAAGAAGAAATAATCATATGGGTATGTTCATTTTGGAGTTTATTTAATAGACACCAAGTTTTAGCTGATGTGTTGTAGCACAATGAAAGATATGCATGGGAAAATTTGGCTCCTAATGCATAATTTGCTAAGTTTCCATACTTATCCTTTTTATACCAAATCATCATCAAGATGTCATGCAAGATCACATGAACTAATTGACTTCAATATTTTACAAAATCATGTAAAAATCAAATGGACAATGAATCCTAGGGACCAATAACAAGGAATGCATGGCTAACAAGTTTCAAGCACGTGGGATCTCAAGCAAGTCAAATGGACAATGAATCCTAGTGACCAATGAGAAATTGAGCTTGAGGCAGTAGGTCCCAAATATCCATGGTTCACATTTAATTAGATTTCAAAATATGATGAAGCAAAATAAATTCAAAGGGGTAAATGACCTAGGTTGATTAGCTATATCCAATAAAAAAGGGATGATCTGAGATTTTTGATGATAGTCTATAAATTAAACTAGACCTGACTCGATAATTAAAATTGAAGGACCCAAACTCAAGCCTGACCTAAGTTGTCAAAAAAATTAAAACAAAGGAGCTCAATGTAGTCTTAGATAAGACCAAACATCAAACATAGTGTTATATACATATATAAAACTATATTAAAACCAATATCCTTAGATTGGTTTTCACCTATAGTTATTTCAGTCTAGGATCCAAGGCACATAATAGATATATGATTAATGCAAAAATCATCCCAAGTTATTTCCTTGATAAACCACCATTTAGAATAGACATGATGTGTCCTTAGGTAGTTTGAAAATATGAGTATTTTGTCCTAATAATGAAATCTAGTAGAAAATCCAAAGCAACAAGACTTGGGGATTTGGAAAGTAGTTGAAACATTCAATTCTAGCATGATCATGACTTGCCACTTTTGGCAAACTCTTATCTTCTAGTGTAGCTTGCTCAACCAATAGAATGATTCAGAGGCTATCTAGGCAAATCACAAATTTCTTTCTCATAATAACATGTTATGATTGGACTAAAAGCCTAGTGAAACATCTCTTAAAGCTAATAGCTCATTAATTATCATGAATAACATGATCCCCCTCTCTCTCTCTCTCCTCTTCCCCTTCTCCTATATTATCCTTTTCTTTCCATTTTATAAAGGGTTCTCATATTTTAGACTTTTTTATCTTTTTTAGAGATGGGACATTCCTTGAGATATTGCAAAGTATGTTCATCTTGATTAGGATTGACCCTATCAAGCATATGTAATAACTACCTCTTAATGCATAAGGACTTTCTTTACTTATCTTCTACCTTAAATCTGTGTTTGGTAAGCTATGCACTATGGCATTGTGTGAAGTAGAATATTCCTCCTCTATGGTCCTACTTTCTAGCTTTGTTTATAGAGTTCTTAATGTTATTTGTAGTCTAGATTAGTGTTCTATTTTGAACCTCTTCTTTGAAATACTTATGCAAATTAGCTTGATCGTAAGGTTGTGTAAGCTATTATTGTCCTCTTTTGATCTAGTGTGGGTTTGAGCTTATGGGATTTTACCTCTAAAGTTTGGTGCATCATGTAGTTAATATTCTTAGGAGTCATTATTCTCTTTCGAACCCTTTTCCCATGAAGCATTAGGCTTAGATTTAGTTTTAGGTGAGCATCAAATAGGAAACCAACCTACTCTCGAGGTTCAACACCAACATAGGTTACCCATATCCTAGGGTTGTCCCAATTTTATAATATTAGTTGGAGAGAAACTAAAGAACCCTCTAAAAGTTTAAAAATTAATCCTATAACATTTTTGGCATGTCTGGTGGGAGTAAGGTCTAAAGTAGTGGAATAAATTTTGTTATTGTTCTACATATCAGCCTTTGGAGGCATTTTAGAAAACATTAGTGGTGACTCCTAACATCTATCATCTATTTTAAGCTACCCATGTGTCTAATCACCATCATTTGGTATGTACAATCACCACCCATTTGATCAAAATGCATGTTCATTCAATCTTTATCCTTCATATCAAGTTAATAATATTCATGGCTTCACCCCAAGTGGTCATCAAAGTTTAGTGTAGTATCCATATAATCATTCCTACCAATTCTATAATGAGCTTATCTATCCTCCATATCAACCTACTTACCCCTCTAGCCAACCTTGGTGAGCCTCACCTTTATCAACTGAGGAACATGGAGTCCTTCCATTTTGTATCCTCTCTTATGTCAATGACCCCAACTATTTCATACCCTATATTATGAAACCACCCTTTCCCACACCCATTCAAGAAAAGGAGGAGGTGGCCAAATCTTTAACCATGTTCCCCTCATGAAAATCAATCAAGGAGGGTACAAAATGGAAAAGGGAAATACTAGCTGAGAAAGTCCAAGAACTAGTCCTAGTAGAAGAAGGGTTAGTTGTACAATAGATAAATCAAACAACTATAGCTCAACTCAATGAGATTAGTGTACAAGATTTTCAAGACTCACCCTCCTTCCCTCAAAAAATGCCTAAAAGAGCCTCCAAAGTGCCTAGTTGGAGGGATACTCTCCTGATCTATAAACAAGGTGAACTTCTTCACCCTCCCACCATCTCCTTAATAAAGAAGGAGCTTGTTTTAGAAAGGATAGAGGAGGACCTTGTAGTTAAAGTGGAGCTCAAATAAGATAGAATAAGTTTCTATGAAAAAGAGGTCATGATAGGTAGTCCACTTTTTTCAAAAGGGGAAGAGTCAGGTTTTAATCTAACTTCTTGGTATGGCTTTGATATTTTAAAGCTTGAAAGTAGTACTAATGCCTTCACTTTTGAAGATATGTATAGAAAATATGTGGATGAGAGTAGGGAATATTTTGTTCAGTCCCAAGAGATTCCATATGGTATGGTTTTAGATGAAAATGATCAAGATATAGATATTGATATAGTCAATCAGTCAATTGACCATGTTAGAGAAGTCATAAATGAGCTTGAGGAAGAAATAAAGGAAAAAGGGGATCAAGATGAAATATGGAAATAGTTTTAATATGAATTCATGGATCAGGTAGATGTTCCAAAATATCTTATACCTCCTCTAGAACATGAAGAGGAACTCACCCATTAGGTTGAGGGTGTTGACCAATCTCAAGATGAGATGTTCTTTGAAGGTAGTACTGATGCTTTAAAAAATGAAGGAAAATGGTCATAATCAAAGCCATAGGGATATGACATGTTGGGCCTTAGGTGGATTGATGAACTACCATATGGTCCCTTTTAAAGAAACTAGAGAAAATATGGTATTGAAATTGGCATTATCTCGGATGACCAAGAGGAGGCTACCTTTTGGGATGACTTAGAGTTGTTTTGCCTAAGTCTAGATAGTCAACTAAGAACCAGTTCAAAGGAGGAGTTTTTATGGGCCCCTATAGTCTAATTTGGATCAAGCCTTTAGTAAATGGACCAATATGTCTACATTAGAGACATGTTTACCCCTTTTCATCCATTTAAGAGTATGCCAAAGGGATCAACAATTAGGTCTTTATGCTCACATATCATGAGCTCCCAAAGGTGAGGTGTTTTCTAGCCTAGTCCATCACAAGTAAGTGATGCCAAATCCTTTCCATTTGATCTAGGTGGGAAGTACTTATAAATTTTAACCTTGTATATACATTAGAGTAGTTTTTATGCTTTTCTCTAAGTGCCCTTATGCACTTTTTTTTATAGGTTAGTTTTTCTTTCTTTCCTATATTTACCTGCATACATTTGCCTTTGTTGTTTTATTTTGGTCCTTTTTGTTTCAAGAGGAAGTTTAAAAAATAGGTAGCCTTGAATCATCTTCATGATAAACTCAGTTATAGAGAGGTGACTCTATGCATAATGGATCAAATGAGACAAAATGAACTAGGTTCTCAAGCGTAGCAAGCATGTTTCCTTGTGAGTTATCAAAAATGTTGGCCATTTTTTGCCTCACATACCAAACATGTGCCAAGTTGATAAAAGTTCCTAATGTAGAGGAAGAGGTAGAGTTACTAATTGATCAAAATGGTCTGAACTAGCTCTAGATGGAATGAGTGGAATAGAGAAATCATGAAGCTCACAAGCTTTTGAACCACTTTAGGTTCACTTAAAGTGTAATTCTTCAATTTCTTAAGACTAGTCCAAAGTTTTAGAGACCCTATGAAGTGATTTGGATAATCATGGGAGTATGTGGAATTTATTTAGTCCACTCATTCCATCTAGAGCTTGTCCAGATGTTTGATCCTTGAGTAGGCATTTTCATGATGTTAAAATCTCACATATTTGACATTCTTAGGAAGAAACAATCATATGGGTTTGTTCATTTTGGAGTCTAGTTCATATGTACCAAGTTTTAGCTCATGTGTTATATCATAATGAAAGATATGCATGGGAAAATTTGGATCCTAATGTAGAATTTGCTAAGTTTCCATTCTTAGCCTTTTTAGACTAGATCGTCATCAAGATGTCCTGTAGGATCACATGAACTAGTCAACTTCAACATTTTATAAAAGCATGTAGAAATATTGAGTAGTTAATAGATCAAAAAAATTTGTTCCTTTCATCATTAGGTCCATCATCTACAAGTTTGGTGTTCCCATGATCTTTGTGCTTCAAGTTATAAAATTACAAAGTTGGTCAAAAAATGGTAGACGTATGCATGAACATCATTTTTAAGACCCAAAAAGTGACTGTTTGGATCCAAAATCCTTGGTGGGAACCTGAGAAAGAATGCATAGATAACAAGTGTCAAGTGCACAGGAGATCAAGAAGTTCAAATGGTCAAGGAATCCTAGGGACCAATGAGAAACTGAACTTGAGGCAGTGTGTCCCAAAGATATATGATCCATGTTTAATTATATTTCCAAATTTGATGGAGCAAAATAAAGTCAAAAGTGTCAATGGTCCAGGTTGATTACCTACAACCAATAACAAAGGGATGAGCTAAGATGTTTGAAAAAAGTCTATAAAGCAAAATGGACCTGACTCAACAAGTAAAGCCAAAGGACCCAAACTTAGGCCCGACCCAAGTTGATGAAAAAAGTAAAAGAAAGGAGCTCAATACAGATTCAGATGGGACAAGACATTGAATAGTTTGCTATATACATATATAAAAATATAAGAAAACCATTATCTTTAGATTGGTTTTCACCTATAGTTATTTTGGTCTAGGATCTAAGGCAAAAAACATATATATGATTAATGTGAAAATCATCCCAAGTCATGTCCTCGATAACCGTTGTTCATAATAGACATGATGTGTCCTTAGTAGTTTGAAGATATGAGGATTTTGTCCTCATAATGAAATTTAGTGGAAAATACAAAGCAACAAGACTTGGGGATTTAGAAAGCAGTTAGAGCATTTAATTCCAGTAGGATCATGACTTACCATTTTTGGCAAATTATTATCTTCTAGTGCAGCTTGTTCAACCAATGGAATGATTCGAAGGCTATCTAGGCAAATCATGAATGTCTTTTTCATAATAACCTATTTTTATTAGACCAAAATCTCGGTGAAACATCTCTTGAAGCTGATATTTCATTGATTATCATGAATAATGTGCTCCCCCTCTCTCTCCTCTTCCCCTTCTATATTATCCCTTTCTTTCCATTTTTTAAAAGGTTCTTCGATTTTAGACTTTTTTTATATTTTTGAGAGATGGGACATTCCTTAAGATACTAAAAAGTATGTTCAGCTTAATTAAGCTTGACCCTCTCAAGCATATGTAATAACTACCTCTTAATGCATAAGGACTTTCTTTACCTATCTTCTGCCTTGAATATGTGTTTGGTAAGATGTACACTATGGCATTGTGTGAAGGAGAATATTCCTCATCCATGGTCCTGCTTTCAAAGTTTATTTAGGGAGTTTTCAATTTAGTTTTAAAGTCTAGATTAGTGTTCTATTTTGAACCTCTTCTATGAAATACTTGTGCAAATTAGCTTGATCTTAAGGTTGTGTGAGCTAGTATTATCCTCTATTGATCTAGTGTGGGTTTGAACTAATGGGATTTTCCCTCTTAAGTTTGGTGCATCACTTGGTTAAATTTATTAGGATCCCTTATTATATTTCTAACCCTTTTCCTATGAAACATTAGGCTTAGATTTAGTTTTGAGTGAGCATCAAAGAGGAAGTCAGCTTACTCCAGAGGTTTAGCCCCAAAATAGGTTACCCATAGCTTGGGGTTGTCCCAATTTTATAATCTTAGTTGGAGAGATCCTTAAGAACCCTCTCCAAGGGTGAAAATTAAGCCTATTATAGGTACATGCATCATGAGATGCAAGAAGGAACTAGTAGATAAGAAGACCTAAAAATGGATCTTTGCATAAATTAACTTTTGGGATCTAGATACTAGGGTATATTATACACTATGAAAGATAGAAACATTTTTATTCATGTAAGACTCTACTAAAAATTAAAAATTTGGTAAATTAAATATATAATAAATAGTATTATGAAATATGTATGATTGGGAACACACTAGTAAAATCATACTAGAATTATAAAAGAATGTGGAAATAAATATCAAAGTAAGAGAATGTGAGAATATGGTATATTATAGAAAAATTACAAAACAAAAGGAGGAGGATGAGGTAAAATCAATAAAAATTAAAAATAGACATTGAGGAAGGAGATAGACAACTCCTAGATACCATAGAGGAAAAAACATAATACTTTTATCAACCACTTAAAATTAGAGAGGAAAACATAGCTATGGAGGGCAATCCCAAAATGGCCAAAGTAGGGAATTATTAAGTATAATAATAAGTGGAAAAGATATTGGAATTAGTAAGGGAATTTGAGGATATATTCACAAGAACATTCATGGAGCTAAAAATAATAAAATAAAAATTTGGATCTATGAAAATTCAATTGTAAGATGATATAAAACCCTCACAAAAATGACCATACCAACTGAATCGCAATGTCAAGGTAAAATTAAAAAATGAGTTGGATAAGATGTTAGTTGGTGGCATAATAACCCCTATAGAGGGCATGGAATGTATTAGTCTTATTTTAATTCAAAATAATAAAATTATATAAATATGTATTTGTATTGACTATAGAGAGCTAAATAAGGCATGTTTACATGATCCCTTCCCAATATCATTTACCAAAGATATATTAGAAAGCATTGTGAGAAGAGAGATTTATTCCTTCATTGATGGATTCTTTGGATATCTCAGATATGAATAACACCTAAATTTTGGCTAAATATTATATATGATACATAATGGGAATGCTTTATGTATATTATTATACCATTTATATTGAAAAATATGTTGGTTGTGTTTAGCTGCATAATGGTGAATGCATTTAAAGATTTTATACATGATTTTTTAGAATTATATCTTGATCATTAGAGATTGTATAGATTGATTAAGGATCATGTTTACGTGTTAAGGCTAATTTTCTAAAGTTAGCACCAACTAAACATTTCTCTTAATCTAAATAAATGAATTTTTACCAAACCATTTGGTACTTTACTAGGGCACATAATATGCAAAGAATTTTTTATAGTAGATTCACTCAAAATTGAAATTATAATAAATATACCTCCATCCAAGATACAAAAAGAGATAAATAAAATACTAATTTATATTAGATATTAACACATATTTATAGTAAACTATGCATCCATAAGTGCACCAATAGAATATTTATCAAATAAGTTACATAATCAACTATTAGATTGGTCAACACGGTGTTATAAATCATTTGAAAATTAAGATGATGGCTGCCCTTATACTAGTGTTCTAGATAATATATTCCATTTCATTTTCATGTAGATACTTGTATAATATGAATGGGATTGGTGTTGGCATAACTCCATAGAAACATAAATCATCCAATTTCATTTACAAGTATGTAATTAGCAAAGGCAAAAATAAAGCACTCTACCATAGAATGAAAGCCACTTGATATGGTGTATGTGGTGCAAAAATTTAAATAGTATCTATTGGAGACTTCATTTATATTATTTACAAACCATGAACCACTCAATTATTTGATAAATATGTTGGTGATACAGGGAATAATTTATCATTGGTTAATGTTATTCTAAGATTTGACTTTAATATTGAAGTAAAACTAGGGAAAATAAATAATAGACCTAAATACCTATATATAATCACTATAAGAGAATGCATGGAACCAATTAAGGATGAGTTTTCTTAAGCTCACCTCTTTCACATAGAATCAATACCCAAAGGTATGGAAAGTATTGCACAATTATTTTCTATCAAAGAGTTTCTGGAAGAGTATAGTAAATTACAAAGAAAGAGATTTATGATATAAGAATTTCCATTTATGGTAATTTAAGGATAATTATATAATAAATGAATATATTATTTCTCATAGAGATTAACATTACCACATGAATTGAATAATATACTAAGAGAACCCCATGATGGAGTTTTAGGAAGACACAACTTTAGATAGAGTATAGGTAATAAAATACTATTAGTAGGCCTTTGGTTGCTAATGCTCTTCAAATATGCACATCAATATGAAATAAATTATTATATATGCCAAAAATTTGGTAAACCTAATGATAGAGATGAGATTTCCATCTGCCCAATGTTAGCACTAGCCCCATTTGAGAAATAAACCATTTCTTTTATAGGTCATATCAAACTTATGATAAGAAAAAGCAATACTAGATTCATTATAACTAGGACCAAATACATGACAAAATTAGAAAAAATAATGCCTATAAATTATTTTACATCCAAGACTACAAAAACATTCCTTTATGAAAATATAATCAAATGGTTTATATTTCTATCAAGTATAATGAGTGATCAGGGTAAGCATTTTTTCAACAATATAATTTTAAAATTGCTTAAGAACTTCTTGATCTAACATAATAGGAGTACTAATTAACACCCTAGAAAAAATGGCATTTTAAAGGTATTTAATAAGATATTAGAGAAGTTATTGACCAAATTATGTAATACTGAGTTAGAATAATTTGATATAGTATATAGGATTTAGATATACACTTGTGTCAAATCCTTATTCATTTGGCATCAATTTTTATAGATTTAGAATAGATTTTTTCATATTTATGACATATATTATACATATTTATAGAAAAAATGTTACATTTTGATAGATAATTTAGTTTGAAACACATTAAAGGTGCATATAACATGAAAGTGTACCAAAAATATCAAATACATATTCAAAAAAATTTACCAAGAAGTATTATTTTGATCATTTCCTATCTATAATAGTTGGAACCTTTAAGTAGTGTAGTTGAAATTCAACACCCTTGATGGCATTGTTTCAAGGTCAATTTTCACCCTTGGATATATTTTTTTAGGCTCCCTCAAATTGAGCTACACAATGGGAACAATCTCAAGATGTGGGTATCCTATGGTGAGGTTGAAACTCTAGAGTAGGTTGGCTTCCTCTTTGATGCTCAGCTAAAACCAATGCTAAACTATTTCTTCATAGGGAAAATGGATAGAAAGAGGATAAGGGATCCTAATAAAGTTAACCAATATATGCACCAAATAAAAATGGGAGACTCCTATAAGCTTGTACCCACACTAGATTTGTAGAAGACAATGCTAGCTTACACAACCTCAAGATCAAGATAGTTACATAAGTATTTCATATAAGAGGTTTGAAAGAAATGAATTTAAATAAAGAGTTATAAGACTCACTAAAATATCACAATAATGGAAAAAATAATAGTAATATATACCTGAAACTTAGCTTGAATGTACCTTAGAAAATGATCAAGAAATAAGGACCATAGATGAGGAATATTTTCCTTCACACAATGCCATAGTGTACAACTCACTCAACACATATCCAAGACAAGAGATAGGCAATGAAAGTATTATATTGAATCAAGAGGTATTTATTAAAAATGCTTAATAGGTTCAAGCCTAATCAACATGAGCATATTTTTTAATATCTCAGATAGTATCCCTGTCTCCCAAAATGATAAAAAGGTTTAAAATCTGAGAACCTTTTCAAAGGAGAAGAGAATGGGATAATATAGGAGAAGGGGAGAAGAGATAAGATGGAAAATTTTTCAATAACAATTAATGAGCTTACATATTTCAAGGGATGCTCTACCATCCCTTGGTCCAATCATGAATAGTCCATCATCAATAGTTAATCATGCATTAGCTCTAATAGCCTTCAAACTTTCCTCATTGGCCAAAAGGTCCACTAGAAAATAAGGGATTGTTTATCATGATGACAAAGTCTATTTGGAATAAATTTCTTTAACTACTTATCCAACTACTAGTGAACCACTTTAGGACCCTAAACCCACTTTATGTGTTCATGAGGATCAAATCCTTGAATCCTAAAACTGACAGTGTCATGCTATGAGTGGTAAAGTACCTACTTTGTCAAGGATCGAGCCGCATCGATAGATGAGACCCTTTGCATTAATCACCCATCTACTCCATGATCATAGGTCCACTATAAATGTAAAACTAATCTAATATTATTGGTTTTCATATATTATTTATATTAATAAATATCCATAAACTACATAGCCCCTTCTAGACTCCCGTTAGGTCTAAAAATACCCATTTAGTCTTTACAGGAACCAAGAGTTCATTGTATACATAGGTCCTCCTTAAAAAGGTGAACACAATTACAAAAATAACCCTACAAGCTACAAATTTATGAACCATAGGTATTTATTTAGGCTTAATGTTGGTTTCATATGTTCTTTATCACCTTGGCTATATCAGTGTGTCCCTCTAATGGCATTGGATCGAGTTTCAATGGTGACTAGGCAATCTTGAAAAACCTATTTACTTATAGAAAAAATGGCTTCTTGACTTCCATAAAAATTCCTAGGCTTACCTTTGTTCTAATTGGCTATCTAGATCGGACTCAGCTTTTTAATATATTGACCTTTGCTTGCACCATTGATCTTGATCTGTATGATCAAGCACCAGTCATTGATCTTGCCCTTAACTTGTCAACTTTGTCCAAGCTTATGCCACATGTCAAACATGTGTTGGTTCTTAGGATTCATTGTCCTTATGCATCTTCATGTGCTTATGCCACATGTTAATCTCTCAAGATCCTTGATTATTTGACTCATCTTGCACTATTAGATCAAGATGTATGATCAAGCAAGGACGGTTAGATCTATTGGCACCCACTATTTAAAAACTAATGGCTATTCTATGAGCCTAAAATTAATGTCTTCACTCCCATAAAATAATGTTTACATGATGATAATTGATGTTTGTGATACCATCAAATTTAAGCTCAAAAGGATTTGTTTTTCTCAAGCTTAAACTTGATGCTAGCATGAACATCTTATGTTGCAGGTACAACTTTTAAGCTCCATAAGTCAATATAGAAATCTTACATAGGCATGAAAATTTTAGAGGATGATCCTAGTATATATAACTCCATGGCACTATAATCCTTTTGCTCATAGGGGCTTCCTAAGTGAAGATAAAATTTACATAAGTGTACTGGTCTGTTTGTTCCTATGTGACATCCTTATGATGGTTTGACTCAAAAACTTGCACAACTCATTTTTTGATCATTATATCAAGGTGCTAATGATTTTCTAAGGCTTGTACAACCTGGTCCATGTTTTTTAATGCTCATAACATATGAGAACCTACTTGGATTCCTCCATTTTCATTATTGGACTTATGTTAAACCTTTGATCCATTGCTTCACCAAAACATGCAAGAGCTTTGTATGTGGGCCAAACATGGACAACATATTCGGTGACTCATAGGGGTTGCATGCTTGTTTATGTAAAATAACCAAGACCATGTGCCTAGTCTAGTCCATTGGGCATAGAGTCTCTACTTGGATCAAACATATTGACTCAGATCTAACACCAACTACCAATATTTCTCTAACATCCTTTTGAAACAAACATAAAGACAAAAAGGATCAAAACAAGATAGAGTGGCCAAGGAATTTATTGAATGGAAACTAACCTACTGAACAAAATAGGGACAAACAAATGTGCCAAAACAACACTTAGAAATTTTTTAACAAAACCATCTAAATATGTATAGCTTGAAACTATATGTACCTTTCCTCCTAGGTCAAAAGGAAAGTTTGAATACTTTATTACCTTGTGGGATGAGGAATTGAATGAGGCATGTAGCTTCTTAGCCCTTGGTATTGATGCCTCATTATTTTTTATATCTACCAACATCATTGGCATGATGATCAATGAGAACCAGGCATCTCCAAATATGTTAGCTATGTGCATCTAGATAGTCTCAATTTATTCATATGGCTCCTTGACTATAACCTCTAATGGTGGTTCAATAAGACATACCTATTTGATTTCCATGGTGCTCTTAATAATATTGGGCTTCTTTTTGGTTTTGAGTTCTTCAGGATCATCAAGGAGATCTACATATTCTACCTAATTTTGGTCATTATCCTCCATGGGAAACTCTTTCTCCACCTTATTAAGCACCTAATTCTCAACTTGATAGAGATATTTAAGCTCTTAAAAGATCTTCATTTATAGTTTCCAATGTTCCTTATCTTTCTTTTCATCTATAACCACTACTTATTTAGTCTTCTCTTCTTGATAAATGAGGTCATCAATTTGGTGTTTTTCATGTTCCAAAGCATTAATGGAATCCTTAGATCCAACCCAATACATTATCTCATCATCCAAGTCTATCATCTTAAGCTCACCAATCTCACTCATGAAATCATGGTATAAATACTTCCAATGGTATTCTTCTTTATCAATGTTGTTTGCCTCATTCTCTTTAACATTATGAAACATTCAAACATGCTCACTCTTGCCAAGTGGTGTCCCAATAATGATCTCCTCTTCTAACTCTGATAATTCATCATTATCAATTATGAGTTCAACATGGATTTCACTACTTACCTCTTCAAGGAGTGGCATAGGAATTTCTTGGGATGACTCCAAGAGAGATGAGATAAATACAGCACCTCCTTGGTCCAACTACTTGTATTTTACATTCATGTCCTCCTCCTTTTTCATGATTCTCTGGATGGATTTCCAAGATGGGAATGACCTATATTCTTGAGGAAGGAGGGATGGATGTTGAAATACCTTGTATCTTCTTAACTACATGACTTGGTTCAAAGATGGGAAAGATGGAGGTTCTCCTTTGACCTTTTGATTATGGTTCTACTCCTCTTTCCTTGTCTTCAACTCTAACTCTTTGATATGCTTATCAATATTCTCTTGGAATATCTCATCTTTAAGGTGGTCATTGGCTTTATGAAGATAAGGAACACAAGAAGATTCCTAAGGATGTATGAGAGAAGTTTGCATAGGTTCAGATCTTCCTTTAACTTGGGCTTTCAAATCTATATTTATCTCATTTTTCCCACCCCATGACTTCACCACTTGGTTCCAACTTGGATCCTTGAAGGACTTCATAAGGGGTTCTTGAGGAAAGATGGATTCCTTCTTTCTTTGACAGCTCTCTTAGATAAATATCCAAGAAGGAAAGGTATGAGGAACACATGAATAACTTGGCATATTCAAAGGGGCACATGCAATGGTCTCTTAGAGATGAATGGGTGGCACATAATAAGGTTGAGGTGGTGTATATGTATGCATATGAGGTTGGAGAGGTTAAACTTGATGTTCCTCAAGGCCTTTTATCTTTTCCTTAATGCTTTGAATGTAACCACCTACAGCCATCATCTCACCTATGAGATTTTTCTAATTTTCTCTCTCAATAGGCACCCATTCTTCTTTCACTTATTGTAATGACTCCCTCACATAATGGATTTGGTGAGTAGGGACATCTTGGCCATACTAATTTTGTGATAACAATTTTAATCATGTTTTTCAAGGCTTTTTAAAGTTTTCCTGAGTGTTGGTATGGATGGCTCATGGTAGGGTTAATGGGGAGAAGTATTATGATGGGATTGTTATTTATATGGAGGATTAGGGCAACATTATTGCATATATCATTCATAAGGGTCTTCATACTACTGGTGAGAATCATGAGGAAGGTAAGATCCATTTCTTTGATAATAAGGATCATGAGAAACTTGACAAGGTTCCTCATAACTTTGACATAAATCTTAGTAGGGATAATTAGGCTCATATGGATCATGAGGATAATATTGGGGTTTTTGATAAGGAGGTGGATGGTATGGATATTCACCATATATATTCATGTTGACCTCATATATCAAATAAGATATAAGAGATAATTAAAATTTTCAATGAGGCATACCTGGTCTACTCATAACCAGAAGCTTTGATTTGGAGTTTCCATTGGTGCTAATTTGCTTGCTTCTAAAATTTGATTCAAGGAAAGACACACTAAGATATTTCCACTCTTTTGGACCTTTATCGCACCAAGCATGCTAGATACTATTGTAGGCTCAATTTTAATTCTTAAAGAGAGTTATTCAAGCTCCCTCTAATTGAGATACATAATGGGAACAACCTCAAGATGTGGGTATCCTATGGTGAGGTTGGACCTCTAGAGTAGGTCGACTTCCCCTTTGATGCTCACCTAAAATTAATGCTAAACTAATGCTTCATAGGGAAAAGGGTTAGAAAGAGGATCTCTTAATAAACTTAACCAAGTGATGCACCAAATAAAAATGGGAGACTCCCATAAGTTTAAACCCACACTATATCTGTAGAAGACAATGCTAGCTCATATAGCCTCAAGATCAAGCTAGTTACACAAGTATTTCATAGAAGAGGTTTGGAAGTAATGAATGTAAATAAAGAAGAGTTATAAAACTCATTGAAATCTCACATTAATGGTAGGAAGAACACTAATATAAACCTGTAACTCAGCTTGAATATACCCTAGAAAAGGAATAAGAAAGGAGGACCATGGATGAGGAATATTCTCCTTCACACAATGCCAGAGTGCACAACTCACTCAACACAGATCCAAGGCAAGAGATAGGCAAATAAATTCTTATATTACATCAAGAGGTAGTTCTTAAATTTTTTTGACAAGGTCAAGTCTAATCAATATGAGCCTATTTTTCAATATCTCAAAGAATATCCTTGTCTCCTACAAAGATAAAAAAAATCTAAAAGCTAAGAACATTTTCAAAGGAGAAGAGAGAAAAGGGAAAATGCTTCAAAAACATATTAATGAGCTACCAGATTTCAAGAGATTCTCCACCATCCCTTAGTCTAATCATGACTAATCCATCATTAATAGTTAATCCTACATTAGCTCCAATAGCCTTCAAACTCTCCTTATTGGCTGAGAGGTCCACTAGAAGACAAGGGCTTGTTTAGCATGATGACAAAGTCTATTTGGAATCAATTCTATTAACTACTTTTTTAACTACTAGTGTTCCACTTTGGGACCCTAATCCCACTTTACATGTTCATGAGGATCAAATCCTTGAATCTTGAAAATAACAGTGTCATGTTATGAGTAACATAGTACCTACTTTGTCAAGGATGGAGCCACGTTAATAGATAAGACCCTTTGCATTAATCACCCATATACTCCATGATCATAGGTCCACTATAGATAGAAAACCAATCTAATATTATTGGTTTCCTATATTTTTTATATTCATATAGTTTTAAAGACTATATAACCCCTTATGGACTCCCATTAGGTCTAAAAAGACTCATTTAGTCTTTGCAAGAACCAAGAGTTCGTTATATATATAGGGCCTCCTTAGAAAGGTGAATGTAGTTGTAGAAATAACCTTAAAAGCTAAAATTTACAAATAAAGGTTTGTATTTAGCCTTAATGGTGGTCCCATATGTTATTTGTCACCTTCGCTGCATCAGTGTGTCCATTTTATAGAGTTGGATTGATCTTCAATGGTGACCAGACAATCCTACAAAAACCTATTTACTTCCATCAAAAATGGATTCTCAACTTCCATTGAAATTACTGGTCTCACCTTTGTTCTAATTGGCTATTGATATCTAACTCCACTTGTTAACATATTGACCTTTGCTCATACCATCAATCTTGATAAGTATGATCAAGCACGAGCCATCGATCTTACCCTTGACTTGTCCACTTTGTCCAAACTTATGCCATGTGTCAAACATGAATTTATTCTCAAGATTCAGTATCCTTGACTATTTGACTCATCTCACACCGTTGGATCAAGATTTATGATTGAGTAAGGATCATTAGATCTACTAGGACCCATTGTTTGAAAACCAATAGCTATTCTATGAGATTTAAATTGACATCTATGTTCTTGTCAAATGATTTTCATGTGACCATCATTGACATTCATGTGATCACCAAATTTAATCTCAAAAGGATTTATTTTGCTTGATCTTAAACTTGACATTAGTATGAACATCTTATGATGCAATTCCAACTTTGAAGCTCCACAACTCAAGCCAAAAAACTCATGTAGGCATGAAATTTTCAAAGATGATCTTGGTATTTATAACTCTATGTCACTATAATCCTTTGGCTCATTAGGGCTTCCTAAGTGAAGATAAAATTTGCAAAAGTGGACTAGTCCATTTGTTCTTGTGTGACATCTTGGTGACAGTTTGGCTCAAAAAATTACACAACTCATCTTTTGATCATTTTCTTAAGGTGTTGATGATTTTATAAGGCTTGTGCAACTTGGTCCATGCTCTTAAATTCTTAGAACATATGAGAACCTGCTTGGATTCCTCCATTTGCATTTTTGGACATGTTTCAAACCTTTGATCCACTACTTCATTAAACCATGCAAGAGCTTTGTATGTGGGCCAAAAATAGCCAATAGGCCTTATCATTACTCCCCTTTTTTAGTTTGAGTTGTTTATACCTTTTAACTTGGATTTACTATACATTTACTTGAGTTATGAGATTGAGATTTGGTGATCTCAATGGTCGTGTCACAACTCACCCTTACACTAGATTGGGGAAATAATTTCCCTCAAATTTCCCTATTAAAATCTCCAAGGTTCAATTATGAACCTATCTCTTCTCCAATGATTCATAAGTGAAAAATACTAATGGGTAACTTGGTTACATTGACACATGTGTACTCATTCTCTAATCTCTTTAATTTTCAAGCATTTTAATTATTCAATTTTAGATTACATTAACTAATTTATATTGTAACATGCTCTTGGCTATAGGTCATACTCCAATATAAAATTCACCAAGTCTCAAGGAAATTCAAGGTGTGTTGTACACTCCTAGGTACACATTTATTTCCTTTAACATAGTAATTTCATCTTTATGCATTACTAGACTAAAGGGGGCCAAATGTAGATACTAAAATCTAATTATATATAACATCTCATTCTTTTACACTTGATAAATACCAATCAGGGCTTTACCCTTCAACTCTAGACCTTCATGCTTCCAAAATTCTCACATTTGCCATCTCTTGTGCCTAACTACTTATCTTATGGATAGCCAATATCATTTTAATGACCCAAATCACTTGTAAACTATAGAAAGATTAAAATATAATTTATATTATTCAGTGTTAGTTAAAAACCTTTAGTATTTTTATATCCTATCAGACACTACCATCCATATAGGGACACTAACATTGGTGTTAATGTCTAGATTCCTTATATAGTATTTGTACCTAAACATTCATCCAAATCATAAATGTTTTGAAATGTATGGGTTGGCCTATCTATCTTATCTAACCCTTCTATGATATATTTTCACAAGTTTTGGTATAAATACAAATCAAATCCTACTCATTATCCATCTATAAAATACTAATAAACCACCTATTCAATCTCATTTAATCATTTACACAACTGATTATACTACTCTATTCTTCATTATTTCTATATTAGTCATAGGAATAGTCATATTACATGTCTGAAGTATTCAAAGAACAACCCATGAGTAGCTTTTGTCAAATTATAAGTTAGATCATTTCATGAAATTACATATATTATATTTTTCCCTTGTGTACACACAATCTGACACTTGGGAGATAACTACATATATCGTAGGCCCTCCTTGGACTATTGACTAAGTAGGTAACACTCATTGAAAAAGGGGTCCTTGAGTTTAGCTTGACTTTGTGATCCCAATAATCCATAACTTAAGTTTAATAATTAGGGTTTGAGTTATACACAATCATGTATAACATGTGCATGTGATTCATATATATCAACCAAAAATTGAATAAACCCCCTAACAAGCATAGGTGATCACTTATCACTACATTAGATATCTTATATAAGACAAAGCATCGAGCCACAAATTGAAGCATCAACACTAGTGTCCATAGGTCAATAGTAGTGTCTATGACTCCAAAAATAATATTTCCTAAATTTGATGATGGGATCCTAAGCATCACTTTGCATTTTCTTACACATGCATATTAGATCCACCTACACATCTACAAACAAGCTGAGTATTATCTCTTCTTCGTATATCAATTATTATAATATCAATTGACATTATACTTTCCATATTTGGTAATTTTCTAGATTTAGTATATTATGTTATGTCAATTAATTTAATTAGACTACTTTAGAATAGTTTTATTCATCCATTTGATTAGGATAATATACCCATTTAAACCTTATATAACCAAAACACATCATATAAAATGGTTAAATAGGATCATGAAGTAATACCCATGCAAATTGTGTTTACTACACAAAGGTAACTACCACAATGCCTTGCTAAGGAATATCTAGCATAGTTTCTTCATAGGATTAAAAAACATGTTTCAAATATAAACATGTGAATCATCATGTTGAACATTGAAATTGGTTATTGAGAGTTGATGGGTTTTCATAGATATAAAAAATTCATTAGGAAGAAGTGTGCGATATGTTGTGAGTACTATTTCAATTTGAAACTTCTATCTAAGAAAATTCACCATTAGTTCAGGAAGGCCAATGTCTAAAAATACATGTTCACAAATGCATCAAAGTATGGACATCGCAATAAGTGGATCCAAGGTATTGGGTGCATATTTTTCAACATATCTTAGTTCATTTTTCCAAGGCTTGGTATATGCATCAAGAATGTATATTGGAGACTCAAACCTTGGTAAAAAATAAATAAGACTTCATTCAAATGCTTGTATTTGATATGAAAATAAAATTTTGCATAGGTCTCTATAGAAATTAAAAACTTTCTTGTGTCTTCCGTGACAAGAAGATAAACTTGCTATGTAGAAATAAGAATTGTAGGCTGAGACAAGCATAAGTATTCACACATATATAAATAAGTATTTTTCTATGAATTAGAAAGAGGAATTTATTCTAAAATCTTTTAATATAATTTGGAATAGTGTAGAGGACTATAATCATAATGATAATAAGGAAGATTTATGTTTTCAACGATTTTTTGAACTGAAAAGGGGAATAGACATACTTAAGATTAAGAACACAAATAATATATAAGAGGAAAAATTTCAAAACCATAATACTTGGAACAATAAGGATAATATAAATTAATAGATTCCATTCAAATAAAACCAGGCAAAATTTATGAGGAACCAATGCAAAAAAGCTAAAAACATTGGCAAAGGCATAGAACCAAAGTTAGAAACCATTGGTGACTATTAGAAATAAAAACATATCGTAATATTAGTTTAATTGTTGTGATATTATGAATAAGTGTTTTTCACAAAGTTATTTTAAGCTAAGGGTGTATACCCTTCTCTAGGTGAGATGCATATTGAGCTAACAAAATGCATAGGACTAATAAAAAATTGAATTTATAGGCTAAATGTTAATATGAAGATGAAGTTGAAAACATAAATATATGGGATGGAAGTATATGAAATAATATATCTATTAAATAAATCAAATTAGGTTAATCCCATGGTGGCAGAACCTAAAAATATAGGGGAAATACAAGTGTATGTAGATTATCGAGCATTGAATGATGTGTATAAATGATCTATTTATAATTCCTTTCATAGATGAGGTACTTGAATTAGTTTTATTTCATGCATTATACTCATTTATATATGGGTTTAGTGGATACCATCATATCCCTATCATAGTTGAACATCAAACCAAAAAAACATTTGCAACTCAATGGGGATCAGTTTCTTATAAGGTAGTGTCTTTTAGCCTGCATAATTCACCTATAGTGTTCTCTATAGTAGGTTTAACTAAATTTAATGTCTTCATTCATGATTTTATATAATTTTATCTATATGATTGATAAATATTCTCTTTATTCCAAGAGCATCTATTAAAGTTGCAATTAATGTTAAAAATATTTTGAGCTCTATAAATTATACTAAATCTAAAGAATGCATGTTCTTCACACCATCTAGCATATTACTAGGATAAGTTATTTGTCATGATGGAATTATATTAAACCAATAGAAGATAATAGTCATTATGGGACACAAACCACGTACCATTTCAATAGAGGAGTGATTATTTTGAGGTCACACTAGGTATTATCAAAAGTTCATTCATGGGTATGTATCCATTTCAACACCAGTGGATAAGTTATTATAAAAAAGACAAAAAAAATGAATGGAATTTTGAATGTGAGATAATATTTTGAGATTTTAATTAGAAGTTTGTTATAACACCCATTTCTATCTTCCCATATTGAAATAAACCATTCCATGTCCATGTTGATGCATTAAGAATAATAGTTGGAGTAGTGTTAGAACAATGGAGGGATAGAGGCTTGGATCATCCAATTCACTTTAAGTCACAAGATATCTACTATTAATAAAAACTATACTATGAAATATCATAATGCTCTAGCAATGGTTTTTACACTTCAACAATTTATACATTACTTGTTGGCTACCACATTTGATTTTTTCACTTCTCAACAAGCCTCATAATAATTGGTTAATAAACTTATGTTAGGAAGAAGGATTTCCAAGTGGTTAATACTTTTCCAATCATTCTAGTTCAAAATCAATATGAAACCTAATAAGGAAAATGTGTGACTAGACCACATTAGTCATGCTAAATAGGGGAGGAACTTGAAGAATTACATGATAAATCTTAAGAAAATATATTTAGAGTTATTGTGATTCCTAAATAACTAGAATACATTACAAAAAAATTTAAGCATTCTATATTTCTTATTAATTATAGAAAACACGAAAAAAATAGTTAATTGCATTATCTTTTCAATCTATCATTAAAAATATGTTTCTCTTTAAGCTCGAGAAGGATGGTATTTTTCATAGAGAAGCTCTGGAACAAGAAAGATCATAGATCTTGGAAGAAGCACACTAAGGAATAGATGGATGAAATTTCATAGGATATCTGACTATGATAAAAATACTACAAAGTGGCCTTTGGTGGATAACTATATTTTAGGATGCACACAAGGTTGCCAAACACTACAATGTTTGATGGAGGGTAGGAAAATCAAACTAGAAGGATGAGATGTCATTGAATCTAGTTATATATTTGCATCCATTTTAATAATGGTTAATAAAATATGTGGGGCATATTAATCCTACATCAAAATTATCCCATGATAGATTATTTCACCAAATGGGTTGAATCAGTTATGACTCTGAGTTTTAGTGCAAAGGACACATCAAATTTTGGTATGAAAACATCATAACAAGGTTTGGATGTCCTCTTGATAAGTGACATGGATAAACACTTTTTGAATAATAATATCAAAATCTTAAAAAAGGAAGCTATTATTTTTCATCATAAAATTGTAGCGTACCATCCTCAAAAAAATGGCCAAGTAGAAGAATCAAACAAGGTTCTAGAGAATATTATAACCAAGATCTATAATTTTGAGAGATATGAATAGGAATATTACATACCAACAATCTTATGGGTATACAAAATAAACTATAAGCATTCTATTAGGTAAACACCATTCTAGTTAGTGTACAAAATGGAATCTATGATGCCCACATAGTACATAATTCTAAGCCTATGAGTCTCAATGATAATGTGATTGGCCAATAAGGATTCATTACAATAATAGTTTTTAAAACTGAATTGCATGGAGGAAATAATGAAGTTAGAAAAGTAGACTCAATGTGTTTATAATAAAATGTAAAATGCATGGCATGATCAAAATATATGGTTTGAAGAGTTTCAACTATAATAAATGGTTATTATTTATGATAGAAGATTTAAAACATACCCATTTAAGTTTGCATCGGATGTAAATGGCCTTACATCATGTGTTATGATCTTGATGGGCAAATTTCACTAATTCCTCAAGTTTTTGGTGTAGCGGTTCATTACATGTGGTATCAGAGCCTCCACCTAGGTTCAAGTCATGGAGTGGGTGGCTACGCCAGCATGGCAATGTTCATTTGGGGCTCATACACACAGGGATCCTATGGTATGGGTGCAAATTCAGCCTAGAGTCTGGGCTTTGGAAGCGCGGTGGGATGTTATGATCCTAATGGGTGGATTTCACTAACGCCTTGAGGTTTTGGTGTAGTGGTTCATTAAATCATGCATCAAGTATCATAACAAGACACTATAATACTTAGGAATCTCCAGCAAACTATCCTTCCAGGAAGGATAAATGGCTATAGGTTCAAAACCTATCACCAATGTGTTGTTGCTTTCATACCACACTCTATTTTTAGACTAAAAATGGGGACCCTATTTTTTCTATAGAGTCTAGTCTTATGTCTTGAAGGAGTTTGGTGGTTTTACTTATTGGAATTGTCATATTGGGATTGCATTTTTTCTAGATGTGAATATATAAATTTTGAATGTGCTTCATGGATTTAGCTAAGCCTAATTAATAATAAATTTTCATCATAAACACTTGGCATAGAAATCACATCTAGTATTACATTAATTTAAAAATATGAATATGCATGCTTTTATTAAGTCTTGGTCTATCGTCACACTTGTGTTTTGAAACACATTTAAAGCTTCCCTTTTAGACTATTTCACCTTGGATGTATGAAAACTATGTCTTGGATTTTTGTACTTATTTTTTGAGTAATTTAATCCATTTATAATTTATTTTGATTTAAAGTGGCTTGGTGTTCATATAGCTTTATTCTTTTACTTTATTATTTTTCTATAAAATGGACTGAATCAATTTTATGATTGATCAAATGACTAAGTCATCACACAATTTTTATTTTATAATTAGTATTTTTTTGGATTTTGCCTTATATATTTTTATTTGAAATTTATTTAGTTATTAGATTTTTAAATTTTAATTTGATGATTAGGCTTTTGTTTATCTTGATTATGGATACCTAGGGAATTTTTTATGCAATGTGGAAATGTTTCACAGCTCCCGATAGCCTAAGCCCATTTGAAAAGGGGTTTTGACACTTTTTAAACTCTCTAATTTATCTCAAAGCCATGTTTTACTTTTCCACCTCTTCAAATACTTAGATGATTCTTCAAACTTTTCTTAGAGTTGCATATCAAATTTTTACTGCTTTGGGACTTAATCGATTTATTCAAAAGTTTCATAGAGCCACGTGGTGTCTTTTCTCCACATTTTAGGACTTAAATATTTCATTTTTGTCCAAGAGACTTTAAATCTTCATATTAGTGAGATGATACCAAGTGGCATGATCCTAGTGACCCACTACCTCGATTGATTCCATACTCAACAAAGTCCTCCAGGCCAACATATTAGTGGGATGCTTCCATGTGGCATGATCTATGTGACATGTTACCCTAGTTGATTTATACAAAGTAAGATCTTCTAGAAAAGTGGATTAGTAAGATGCTACCAAGTGTCATGATCCTAGTGATCCACTACCCCAAAATATTCCATGAAATATTTAAACACACCAAAGCTCATAGGTAAGTGAGATGACATCACATGGTGAAATCCCACTTCACCATAGCCAAAGAAGTAGTCAAAAAATATCATGCTTCTGATTTGGGTAGCAACTAATTGGGGAGTGTTGGGTCATTTTATGATCCAAAGTTGATATTTATTTATCTAATTATTTTAAGAGGTTAATTGTTGGGTTAGTTAAAAACCCATTAGTTGGTTTCTTTATAACCAACTTGAATAATCTTTTTAAAAGCTTATAGATGTACAAAAATAAAAATTTAAGATTTAAATTAAATATAATTGAGTTATTATTCCTCCAATACTTAGTTCCATCAGTGGCATCAGAGCCACAACAATAAATTCTTAGAGGAGGATAGAAGAAATTTAAAAATCTTGGTTGCAGTCCTAGAAAATTGAAAATACAAAGGGGAGAAACACTTATGAAGTTGTATAGACTTTTTTGATATTTTAAGTTTTTAAATATAGACCATCTTATTTCCATTATTTTTTTACTTTATTCCAACTGTAAACTTTTTTCAATCCTGGTGAATAGCAAGCAAATTTTGCAAACTATTATCAAGCCTAGTAAATTGAAAAAGAAGAGTAAAATCATTTTAAAACTTTAGACATTGGGAAAGAAGGATGCATTTAAAATTATCACAAAATAGATCAATCTATTTCCAAATTTAACATGCCTACATTACCAACACAAATTGCTTTAATAACCTACAAAAAAAAATCTAGCCAATATATTTCTTGAGCATAGTAGAGTATCACAATGATCCACATTGCAAGCCTAGTATGGTAGTGGCACTACCTTGCTCAACATAAAAATGCTGCACCATCAGCTTGAAATTTATTAGGTTCAACATATTGATTGTGTTGTTCCAAGAGCCAAAAACCAAGCTTAAATCCACCCATAATTTTTTTAGAGAAATTACCGATATCCCATGGATTTTTCATGTTAGATTTTGATATTAGTGTATTAGTAAATCAGTGGCTAGGTATTGTATAAAATATAATTTGATATTGGCACCGTAGATATTCACTTCTTTATCTTTGTTAGACCCCAAGTGAAACTAAGCACAATTTTAAATGCCAGGTAAAAATCTCTTAAGGTGGAAGAAAATTTATTTTATTCTCAATTTTGAAAAACATGCATTTTCACAATATTTTACCTCTACGAGTTGGTTAGATTGTAAGTTGTGGAAAAAAATGTAAGCTTGATCTCTAAAAACAATAGATTATCACCTAAAAACTATAAAGAATGGAGTAGGAACATGGAGAACACTCTTATTTTTAATGATTTATGAGAAATCATAGACAAAGAGACCACACCACTAACCAAAGATATAAAAATGGTTGAGTATTAGAAACATGATAAGCATGCACTCGTACTGTTAAAATCATCATGCACTAAACAAGTTAACATTCATATAGAGGTAGTTAAAACTGGTGCATGGAAAGATTGGAAAGCATTAAAGGATCTATATGACAAATAACCTACCTATAAGAAGATTGATCTCTTAATGTAGTTGCTTAATAATAAGCTTAGCATTGATGAAAATGTATATAAATACCTCTCACACATGAAAATATTGAAACAATAATACTACATAATTATTTAAAAGATAGATGATGACATGTTGATTTCCATCACATTAAATGGCCTTAGTTCTACACACACCAATTCTGTTGAAATTCTACAGGTTAGTGATAATTTTATTGGAGCTACATTTAACTCTATTTATGAGTTATTAACTTAGCATGAGCAATAGTTTTAAAATAATAAGAGTGCACCTACTAAATAGGATCAGTATACAAAGAATAGGTCCCATTATAGAGATCATCTCCATGCATAGAAATAGTTTCAAAAGAATTCTTTGAAACACACTGTGATTCATTCTCTAAGATACTCTCCACACCTTATAGATGGTATCCACAACATTCTCATTAGCACTCTCTAGTATCTTCAAAACACAAACATCACCATAAATATTATTCTCACTCATGTGGTTATTTCAGTGATTCAACTTTTTCTATATCTTTTTATCACAAAAAAGAGCCCAGATGTTTCAAATGTGGTGGTATTAGACATCTTGAAGATGAATGTCCTTATCAATGACCCCGCTCCCCACAAAAATAAAGTTGAGGAAAATTATGTGGATCATTATAGTAAAAAATATTTTGGTTACTCTAGTTATTCTAGTTATTTTGACACTTCCTCATATCAAGAGGCATATTATATGGCCAAGGTCTAAGGTCCTGATGGACCTGATACCTTATTCTAAGTGACCAGGGATTCACCCATCTTATACAAGATACTAGGTTCAAGATTGGGATCTATTGTAGTACAAGATTTTGTCATGTGTTCTTAATTTTAGTTCCATTTTTGGCTTTCTATACATAATATTCATTACATGGAGTAGTTAATATTTTTTTATTTTATTTCTCTCATTGCACAACTTCTCACCTCTTGCCTAATAGGGGAGAAGATATAACATTGGTTGGTCTTCAATTAGTCATTGGTGGTAATATGTGTTGATAGGGGTTGTTATCACTTTCAATGTTGAGCAAAGGTCATCAAAATTTATTGGACATCAAGGAGATATGCTATACATAGTACGGTTTGGTCACTTTGATGGGATTTTGGGTGGAGCGTTATGTGTATCAATGTAGTTAGACAAGATTTAATCATGTTCTATTGTAGTACGATATGATCATCATAGGGGATGAATAGGATTTGATCATGTTGATCAGCTTTTTATTCTATAACTCATATGGTAGGCTTTTATATAGAATAACATTAATTTTGATTAGTACCAGGATGTATAGTACACTAGTTGTAATTGCTTTAGAGTTTTTTTTATGACTTCAGATTCATTGCTCTAATTTTTTATTATACACCCCTTTAGATCAAGGGGGAGTTTGTTGGGTCATTTTATTATCCAAATTTGTTATTTAATTATTTAATTATTTCACTAGGGTATTTTTCAATTTAGTTAAAAACCTGTTAGTTAGTTTCTTTATAACTAACTTGAGTAAGATTTTTAAAAGTTTATAGATGTACAAAAATAAAAATTGAAGTTTTAAATTGAATATAATTTAGTTATTATTCCTCCAATACCTAATTCCATCAAGGATAAGACACATGGCACAACCCTACCTATAGATAACATGATAGAAATGATGTTAGAAAGACACTATATTAAATTTGACAATTGTCCAACCCATCAAAGCTTTCAAATCTCAAGATAGGACTATGCATTCAATTTGATTTGTAGAATCAAGTTGTAATTTTTTTATCACTAATAAATTATGTAAAACATTAGAATTAAATTAAAGTGTATATGGTATTAGTATTCATGGTATGATGTACATGTTGGGATTGAGCATAAAACACAAAAGATGATTATCTACCTTAAAGAGGTATGGCTTCTAATTTTCTTAGGCATGGTTTTAACTACATAGGATTTGGGCAGCTGGCAATCTTGATGCAATCTTAACTACATTCTATTTTATACATTCATTCCCAATTCAATCAAGCATGGTCCTTGATATTTTCATGATGTAATTAATAGAGATTCATCTCAATTGTTCTCAAATAGACCCACCACATTATTGATTTCAATAACTACCCCATTAGTGGGATGAATTTAAAACTCCATAAGCCTGCATGTTTATATAATAATGACTCTTATATTATAATAATGGATGGTATTTTTAGGATTAGTGAGACTATGCATGGCTGGATCATTTTAGTCTTATCATTAGAGTAGTGGACCAGTCAATTTATTTCATGTATATTTTTTGATTTTTAGATTAGTTTATTGAGTTGAGGCTATTTGAAAGCCATGTCTATAAATCACATGAGTATTTAATGAACTCCCAATTGACCCCATTAATGGAAATATATTTATCTAAAAGTTTTGTCAATTGATAGACTTGGTCTTCACATGTATATGGTAACCATGTTTTCCTCATTAACACTATTGATTCATTCCATAGACTATTGCACTGTCCTTAGTTGGAGTTGTGGTAGGTTTGTCTCAACTAAGGACTAGTTTATCCAAGGACTTGTCTACTCAAGAGGAACTAATAAGGTCCATTATAAATTGGGATCTTCTTTTGTTTTTCCCTACCCTTCCCTCTTTTTCTATTTTTTTATCAAATTTTTAGATTAAAATAGTTCAATTACTGAGTTTCAATATAAATCTAATGTTTTACCTTGATTGTATGCTCCTTTGTTTATCTATTGCTCATTTATGGACTTATAAACCTGTAAGCAATAGACATTTCCATTTGAATCAGTTGTATTCACATAGAATCATTTTATTAGTTCTCTAGGAATAAATTCTTCATTTAGAATGCATGTGTTTAGTTTGAAATACTCACCAAATCCCCTTGTTATGGAATGGTTAAATGAGCCAACTAGGTTACCTTGTTTACCAAGACTTGGTAAGCAAGACTTTGGGGAGATTTGTTTACACACATCTACTTTTAGAAGAGATGGGGATTAGCAAACCCTACCTATTTTTGGTTGTGTCAAAACACTAATCAACATATTTGGCACTAGGAGGACTGTTCTTACATAGTTCAAACTTTTATTTTGTTTATAGTGACTTTGTCTAGTTATTTTCCAAGTTCTTAGTATAGCTAAATTGATTATATAAGTTATATGGTGGCCTTAATTTGGATAGGCTATGAATTTTATAGTACCTTCCCATGACTTTCCCAAAAATCCACACAAATTATGTGCATATTATATATATGTCAGGGTCAAGATGTTGAGGAACGCATCCATGCTTTTAAATAAATCATCATCAAAAAATAGATTCAACATGAGGATGTGGCTTGTCACCTATTCTCCCTTTCTCTAGATCAAGTAACATATTCTTGGTATCTTGGTCTACCATAATGGTGTATCACCACTTGGGCCATCTTTAAAAAATTTCCTTAACCATTTCAATATGCCCATTGACCCTTTTTTCTAGATTTATCAATTTTCCATGGCTTGTAAAGATCCTAATGAACCAACTAGTGTGTTCATCCATAGATTCCATCATCTATACACTAGGTTAAAGGATCTTTTCTTAAAAGTAAAGTATGTAACTATTTGAGTATATTTAAATGCATTGAATCCTCTAACTATTATCTTCATTAGGATGAACCCATATTATCTCAGATCATTAGCATTGGTCTACTAATATGCTATCAATGTAGAGCAATAGTCAATGACTCACAGATTTGATGTTATTCTTTAGAACATTAGGGCATGTATACCCAAGACCCTTTGATTTACATGCCTAAAATTCAACCCATGTATCAATATCTACCTCCCAACAAAGCATTACCCCAATCCTTCACCCAACAAAGCCTCCCTATAATGAATGATAGCCCTTCTTACTCTTTTAATGCATGCAACTCAGTTAATTTTATGTATAATCAGTAGGTTGCTTCATATTATTTTATTGATTTAGTATCTTGGGGTGTTGTTACTAATAAAATACCATTTATTTTAGGAGAAGATCACCATGTGATGTATAATTCAAGCTATGAGGATGCATACCTGAATGCACCATTTAGATTTTATGATCTTAGCTACACTGTTAATGTTGAGTTGATCATGCACATTGAGAATGTTCCATTTCACTATCATGATCCATTTTTTTAAGTATAAAATAATGTTGGTGATGACTCTAAAGATGATAAATTAGTGACTATTGAAAGCTAATTAATGGATAAAAATTGAATTGATAAAGAGTTGACCACACAAGGGGAAGAACTTGAAGCCTGAGGAAGAAGTAACCTATGTACCTTAATAATTATTTTATTATGCTTCCATCTCTCCATTTGAAGAGTTGATTCAAGATGGTTAGCATCTCAATGGTATCACTATTACACCCACCCCATCTTTGGAGATGAGTAAGCTAGAATAAGATGACATTGAAGTAAGTTGTCCATGTGAAATAAGTGGATTAGATAAGCCCAAAATGGAAAATATCCTAATTTTATAATAATTACATTCAAACCAATTGGCATGGGCTTGAAGTGTGTAATCATGAAGAAAGTAGGTATGCTAATGCAAATCAAAGTTAAAAGTGCACATATTTAATGTAGTTTTCAACATTTCGTGGCCATGGATGATAAGGCCAAGACATCATTAACATGGGAATAAAAATTCCCATGCCTCCTTGGAAATAAAGGTGAAGATCAGGATGCTACCATGCCATCCATTATAGTCAAGAAGCATCTAACCATGGGTATACCAATCGACTACCATCAAGAACATGTCAATTTTAGGTTGGATCTTCCAATCAATCTAGTATGTACGAATACCCATCCCTATCCTTTACTTTGTTGGAAATATGATTGTCATTGATATGAAAAGGGATATTGTTGCCATTATGGATATAATTGATGTCAAATGATTAGGCATAATTGATGGAGAGAAGAGCATATTTTACAATTGCACAGTATAATTTTCAATATTTTCATACAAAGTTTTCATGCTTTTACGAAAAATATTTTTGGACCATTTTTAGAGAAATTGATAGAAAGTCCATTATGGGTTTTTCAAATACATCTCATAAATATGGTCCATAGGTTCAGATGAAGAGAAATGAGCTCATAATTGATTTATCTTTTCTCTCAGCCATTACTAGGGTTTCTCAATAAAACCCTATGGATTTTGGTCATGGCATTCATAGGCTTTTCTATTTTTATGTTGATTAGATATAGGTGGGAACTAGTCACTTAAATTATAACTTAAGCCTTCCTCATTATTATGAAACTAGCCCCTTCAACCTAGCAATTACCATCTCAAAATAGTGATCAAAGACTTTAATATTCATAAGTCCTCAACTTAATATTTGTCCAAGTTTTATCAATGGTGAGTGCTTAATCACATGATGTAGATCCAAAAATGCACAACAAATTCAATATGTCAAAGGAACCCAAGAATGAATGTGTTGAAGACATATCTCATGATCATGGAGCTTGAGCAATAAATCTAAAGTGCACTTCAAAGTCAAATAGTCAATGATCAATGCAAGAGTGCCAAGTGTCACATGTATGAGGATTGATAATGTGTAGAAGGTATGAAAGGATGCCAAGTGTCACAAGTGTGGGGACTGATAGTAAAGTACTCAAAAGGCATGTGAGATTGCCAAGTTTCCTAATCTTGGGAAACTAAGACAAAGATGAACAATTGTATTTTGAAGTTGAAGCATTAAAGTTTGGAAGCTCACAAATATCTAACAAAGCACATGAGATTTTCAAATTAAAATCAATAGATGAATTTTAAAGTAGAAGCATTAAATTTTGGAAGCTCACAAGGATCTAACAGAGTTCATGAACTTGATATAAAAGTTGTATTTTAAAGTTGAGATAATAGAACAAGGATCATTAGATCATGGTGCAAAACTTAAGATCAATGGTTTATATTTAAAAAAATGTTCATCTCAATGGTCAAGTGATGGAACACTCTATAAATATGCATTATACGACATAGAGAATGATATAGATTATTGTGTAAAATGGCATGTGTATCAAAGCTAGAGCCTGATATATGTTAAATATAGTAAAAGGTAGATATCATGGTGGCGGTGTGTGAATTCAATAAATGGAAAATTTGTCATTAAATAAACATGCACTGAGTTCAAAAAATTGAGTGTGATGTGTTAATGACCAAGTATGAACACAAATAATATGTGATACCTATATCTAATGAATATATGTCATTTAGGATACACACTAAGTGTGATAGAGAGTTGAATTGAGAGGGAGATAGGTAGAGAGAAAGAGAGGAAGAGAGATGCAAAGAAGAGTATGATAAATTAGAGAATAGGTTTGTAACATAGAAATATATTCATTTTTGAATCAATTTTATAATCTAGAGTTTTAGCTCTATAATAGATCTGATTGGTAAGTGCCATCATAAGAATTGAGTTGGTGCTCAATCAGGGAGTAGTGGTAAGTGCCATCATAAGAATTGAGTTGGTGCTCAATCAGGGAGTAGGTTCTTCCTTAGAGTAGGTTCTCTTAAATCAAGGGATTGGTGTCTCCTTAGGGTTATTACCCTTAAACATTATAACCAATGAGGCTTTTTATTGTGAGGTTGGATTATAATAGTATATTCTAGTAGCTAATCTCACTGTGGTTTCCCCATATTGGGTTTTCCACGTACATTGAGTGTTGTGACTATTTGTGTGTGTGATCTCTACATATACTTGTTAATTTACATTAAAAGTATTAAAAGACTAATTTTAATCAATATAATAATTTAACCCACTCTTTTAGTATATTCTTTTGTTCCAAAAATTGGTATTAGATCTTTGTTTCCTTAGAAGAAGCTTAATTAGCTCAAGTAGATCTTGGATAGTGAACACAAATGTCTATTCAAGAAGGCTCTTCCTCAAATAAAGCACCTCTCTTCGATGGATCAAACAATGCATTTTGGAGAATTAGAATGGAAGAATATTTATTTTCATTAGGGTTTAATGTATGGATGTCTATTTTAAATGGATATATATCTCTTGATATAACTCCTACTGATTAGGCTACAAAGAAGGCATATGAGAGTAATGCCAAGGCAAAGAATGATATCTTTGTGGATTGTCTAACTTAGATTTTATCAAAGTAATGCATTATCAAAATTCACATGATATCTAAAACAAGTTAAATGTCATCTATGAAGGTGATGATAAGGTAAAGTAGGCCAAGATACAAGCATACAAAGTGAAGTTTGAAAGTCTTAAAATGAATGAAGAAGAGAAAATTATAGACTACCTCCTCAGAGGAGATGAAATGGTCAATACATTCAAAGGCCTTGTAGATGATATGAAAGATTCAATCATTATCAAAAAGGTCTTAAGATATCTACCATCAAGATATGAATCTAAAATATCTACAATAGAGGAAGCAAGAGATCTAGATAAACTCATTGTTGATGAATTACATGAAACCTTCATAGCCTATGAGATGAAAATGGGAGAAATAGAAACTTTCAAGAGAGAAAATGCATTCAAATCAGCCAAACAAGTAAAAGTAGAAGCATCTACATCTGGATCTGAGAAGACTGATAAAGAAGAAACCAACTTTGTTAGAAAATTAAGAAGAGGATCTAGAAAGTACAAAGGTAAGTTACCCTTTAAATGCTTTAACTATGGTAAGGTAGGACATTTTGTTGTTAAATTCCCTTATAACAAAAAGAATAACTTTGAGTAAGAAGAGGATATTAAAAAGATGAAACCCCACCACTCCAAGAAGAAGTTATTAAAAAATAAGAAGGGCTTATACATAAAATAAGATAGTGATTCATTGGATGAGTGTGATAGCTCAAATGATGACCATGATTGTGCCTTTGTGGTGAAGGGAAATGAATCCCTATTCATGACATTAGAATTAGGTTCTATGGATCAAGAAAAGGAAGAAGTTGAAGACACAGATGAAGAAGAGGAAGTAAAAGTGGATCTGGAAGGTGAACTCATTTGTGCTCTAGATGAAATTGAAAAGCTGAGAAAAGAGAAATCAAACTAGAAGAAGCAGGCATAAAAGGATATTGAAAAAGTATCCAAAATCCTTGAAAAATGTAATCAGAAGGTAGTTATCCTAAAAACACAAGTTGAAGAGGCTAAAATAATAGAAGATGTAGTCAAATTTTAACTACATTCTAAATTTGATGAATGCATGAAGTTAGAAGCATAAATAGTGGCATTGAGAAAAGAACTTGAAAAATCTAAAGAACAAATAGACAAAGTTCTAAAGCTGAAAGGAGGTTCAAAAATTATTGATGAATTGATCAACTCTCAAAAGCCATCAAAAGAGAAATTTGGTCTTTGTTTTAAATGTAAAATTCCCATAACTAGTACATCTACAAAATTATATGACAACTTCAAAGTAGAAGGAGAATCACAAAAAAAGAATGAAAAATATTGCAAGAATGCCTCTAGAGATACAAAAATAGACACAAGCACTGTTGATGTGAAGAAATATAAGGGATAAAATAAGCTTGAAGAGAAGAAGAAGAAGAAGAATAATGAGTCAATCTTTGCAAACTCAAGGAAGATGCAAAACACAAAGGTAGCTGATGCAGATGGTTACATAAGGGTGAGAGAATTGAAGAAGCCAGAGTTAAGAAGACCTCCTCATCCTACACAAAAAAATGTTATGACCAAGTATTCCTTATTTTTATATGGTTGTTATTATATCTATAATTATTTTGGTCATAGGACTAGTGAATGTAGGGTTATACCTAAAATATGAAAAAAAATTGTAAGAAAAAAATTCATTTGTCCCCTTGTTAGATACAAATGTAATATGCTATAATAGAAATAATTTTGGTCACATTGCTAAACAATGTAGAATAAACTTTGTAAGACCAAAAATACAAAGTAAAAATAAAATTATGCCTTCTAGTGTGAACAAAGGTTCACAAGTTTATAAAAAATGGAAAAATAAGACAAATAAGAAACCTAAGGATGTGTGGAAAGTGAAAGTTCAAAAATTTGCACAATCTATGATTGCTCAAACTGCACTCCATGTCAAGGAGAAAAATTTGTGGGTGATAGATAGTGGTTTATTAAAACACATTACTGGTGAAAAGATCAATTTCATCAAATTGAGTAAATGTAAGTAAAGATATATCATCTTGGAAGATAATATTTTAGTAAAGATCTATGGTAAAGGAACCTTGAACTTAGATGGAAAACTACCTACACATGATGTCCTTTATGTTGAAGGATTGAAACACAATATGCTAAGTGTCAACCAAATGTGTGACAATGTATATAATTTCAAATTTAATGTATAAGTCTATAATATAAGGAGATATAGAAGATTAGTTGTAGAAAGGAAAAGAACTAAAAGCAATATTTATAATCTAAATGAAGTGAATGGTAATAGTTGCCTGATAAGAAAGATTAACGAAATTTGGTTATGGCATAGAATAATGGGTCATGTCAACTTTGATAACCTAGTAAAATTGAGGTCAAATAAGTGTGTTAGACATATGTCTAAGATAACCAAACCTAAAAACACTACTTTTAAGGAATGTCAACAAGACAAGCAAACAAGGGTCAGATTTCAAACAAAGGAGTATACAACTACAAAGCCTTTAAAATTAGTTCATACTGATCTTTATGGTCCTAGTAAGATAAGGGAATCTCAAGGAAAAAGATACTTCATGTTTATAGTAGATAATTACTCAAGAATGACATGGGTAACCTTTTTAAAGGACAAGTCTTAGGCATTTGAAAGATTTAAGATCTTTCGGGCCATGTTAGAGAATGAGATTAGATGAAAAATTAAATGATTATAATCTGATAGATGTGGTGAATTCATCTCAAATGAGTTCATAGAGTACTATGAGAATCATGAAATCAAAAGGCATTAATCTATAGGAATGACTCCATAGTAGAATGGATTTTTGAAAGAAAGAATAGAATAGTCAAGGAGACGGCCAGAACAATGCTAAAAGAGGTCAAGTTACCTAATGGATACTAGAGAGAAGTAGTACAAACAACAATATATATATTGGATAGAGTTTGATTGAGGGTAAATAGTGATAAAACCCCCTATGAATTATGGTATGGAAAACCCACCTCTGTTAAGTATTTCAAAGTGTTTGACAGTAAATGCATTCTACATCAAGAGAAAATAAGATCAGATGGGAAGTTTTGAATCAAGATGTGATGAAGGAATATTTATTGGTTATTCCACCCAAAGAAAAGCCTACATATGTTATAAAAAAAAGGCTACAAAATATATTAGAGAGTATCAATGTCAAGGTTGATGAAGGTTTGAAATATGTTAAACCTAATAGAGACATTTGTGAAGAAGAATTAGAGTCTGAAAAGGAAGTAGCTAATGAAGAACCTAGGGAAGTAAATGAAAATCCACCTCCAAGATTTGTTTTTAAAGGATCATCCTATAGAGTAGATCATTGGCAATAAAAATTAAGGAGTTCAGACAAGGAGAAGAATTTCAATGAACAAGGAGCAAGTAAGTTTTTCTCTAATATCTAAAATTGAGCCTAAGAATTATGTTGAAGCTAACAAGGATGAGAATTGGATAAAATCCATGGAAGAAGAACTAATCCAAATTGAAAAGAAAAAACCTTGGGAATTAGTTCCAAGACCTTCAAATAATAATGTATTAGGTAAAAAGTGGGTCTTTAAAAATAAACTCAATGAGGATGGGACTATTATAGGAAATAAGGCTAGATTGGTGTGCAAAATATATACACAAGTTAAAGGCATAGATTTTGAGAAAACATTTTCTCCATTTGCTAGATTGGAATCCAAAATAATTTTTCTATCATTCTCTATTTATAGTAAATTCAAAGTCTATCAAATGTATTTTAAGTCTACCTTTTTGAATGGGAACCTACAAGAGGAAGTCTACATAGAACAACCTAAAAGTTTTCAACTATCAGAAGAAGAAGATTATGTTTATAAACTGAAGAAAGCTCTGTATGGTCTAAAATAGGAACCTAGAGCATGGTATTCAAGATTAGACCAGTAATTTCAACAACAAGGATTCAATAAGGGATGTGTAGAGAATAATCTATACTTCAAATCATAAGGTGAGCATATGTTAATTATTATTGTAAATGTAGATGATATCATTTTTTATGGTAGAAACAATAGAATGTGGAAAGAATTTGCTACTCAAATGTAAAATGAGTTTGAGATGTATATGCTTGGAGAACTTTCTTTCTTCCTTGGTCTCCAAATAACATAAACTAATGAAGGGATATTTATATCTCAAACCAAGTATGCTAAGTAAATGCTTAAGAAGTTTGGAATGGAAGATAGCAAACTATTAGGTACTCCCATGATAATTGGTTATAATTTGAGAAAAAATGATGAGTCCTTTGATTCAAATTAGACTTTGTATACATCATTGATAGGTATATTTTTATACCTAACAACATCAAGACCAGATATCAAGCAAGCAATGTGCATGGTTGTAATATTTTTCAAGATGCTCCTAAAGAATCACATGTCAATGTAGTAAAAAGGATCTTTAGATATATCAAGAGTAAATTTGACTATGGCCTATGGTATCCTAAATATGAATATTTTACTTTGATAGCATATACAGATGTTGATTAGGTAGGAAGTATAGATGATATAATAAGCACTAGTGGTGGTGCATTTTTCCTTGGAAACAAATGTGTTTCATGGTTGAACAAAAATTAAGATCCAGTTACTTTTTCCATAGTAGAAGTAGAGTATGATACATTAGTGACATGTTACACTCAATTATTTTGGATGAAGAAAACACTTAAAGACACCAAGATAGAATACAAATCACCTATCTCTATTATTTGTGACAATTTAAGTGCTATTAACATATCAAAGAATCTAGTGATTCACTCCATAACTAAGCACATATCAATCATGTATCACTCCTTAAGAGAAAAGGTTGTAGATCAAGAGGTCACAATGGAATATGTGCTAACATAGGATCAAGTTGTAGACATATTCACCAAACCTATTCCCAAGGAATAATTTGAGTATTTGACGTAAAAATTGGTATTGGTTGATCCTACATCACACCACTAGATCTCAATAATAGGGAATGAGTCCAAGGGGAGGATCACAAAAAAATTGTTAATCCCTAGAAGGAGAGAGAAAAGGAAAATCAGGTATGTATATTTTTGACAATTTCTAATGAGTTTATGGTTGTAGATTCTTGGACAAATTCCTTTATCTGATAAAAGGGAAGAAAATTTTGGACAAATAGTGACAAAGTTGGAGTCATTTTGCCATTGATGTCAAATGGGGAGAAAAAGTGCAAATGCTCTCTATAAATTTTTTCCAAATGATTTATGTTTATCTAGAGCATATGATTCAAGTTGTGTTTTGGCAAGTTTCCAAGTTAAGTTTTGGCAAATGTTCCCTTGCCTAAGGGGGAGAAATTTTGGTATGAACATCATTATCTCATGTTCAGCAGAAGCCAATGCAAATATAGTCAATACCAAAGAAGGAGTAGAGCATGCATTACAAGATCAAAGCAATTATTGTGTCATCAATGACAAAGGGGGAGATTGTTGGCAATATGATTGTCATTGATGTCAAAAGGGAGGTTGTTGGCATTATGGATGTCATTGATGTCAGAGGATCGGGCAAAATTGATGAAAAGAAGAGCATGTTTTATAATTTCACAATATAAGTTGCAATATTATCATACAAAGTTGTCATGCTTTTATAGAGACCATTTATAGATAAATTGATAGAAAATCCATTATGGGTTTTTCAAGTGCATATCATATATATGGTCCATAGGTTAAGATGAAGACAAATGAGCTCAAAATTAATTTATCTTTTCTCTCATCCATTACTAGGGTTTCTCAGTAAAATCCCATACTTTTTGGTCATGGCATTCACAAGATTTTCTATTTTTATGTTGACTAGATATAGGTAGGAACCGGTTGCTTAAGTTATAACTTAAGCCTTCCTCATCATTTTGAAACCAACCCCTTTGACCTAGTAATTACTAGCTCAGAATGGTGATCAAAGACTTTAATATTCCTAAGTCCTCGACTTAATATTTGTTTGAGTTTTATCAATGGTGAGCACTTAATTGCATGATGTAGATCCAAAAATGTCTAGCAAAGTTAACATGTCAAAGGAACCCAAGAATGAGCACATTGATGACATGAGTCATGATCATGGAGCTTGAGCAGTAAATCTATGGTGTGCTTCAAATTCAAATAGTCAATGATCAATGTGAGAGTGCCAAGTGTCACAAGTGTAGGGATTAACAATGTGTAGAAGGCACATAAGGATGCCAAGGATCACAATTGTGGGGATTAATAGTAAAGTGATCAGAAGGCACGTGAGAGTGCCCAATGTCCTAATATTGGGAGAATGAGATAAGATCAATGGTTGTATTTTAAAGTTAAATCATTAAAGTTTAGAATCTTGTAAAGATCTAATGGAGTGTGTGAGCTTGTCAGATTCAAATCAAAGAGTGCATTTTAAATTAGAAGTGTTAAATTTTGGAGCTCACAATGATATAACAAAGTGTGTGAAATTGATCTAATGATTGTTTTTAAATTTGAGACAATTGAATGAGGATCATTGGATCATGGCATAAAACTTAAGATCAATGGCCTATATTTAAAAAAATGTTCATCTCAATGGTCAAGTGATGGAACACTTAGGAAAGATGATTTATACGACACAAATAAATTATTGTAATCAATCTAAATTATGTAAAATGGCATGTGTATCAAATCTAGAGCCTAATATATGCTAAATATAGTAAAAGATAGAGAATTATGGTGGTGGTGTGTGAATTCAATAAATGGAAAACTTGTCACTAAATAAATATGGACTAAGTTCAAAAAATAGAGTGTGATGTTTTAATGACCAAGTATGAACATAGAGAAGATGTGAGACCTAGATCTAATGCATATATATGTCATTTAAGATTCACACTAAGTGTGATAGAGAGTTGAATTGAGAGGGAGATAGGCAGAGAGAGAAAGAGAGGAAGAGAGATACAGAGAAGAGTATGAGTAGTTGTATAATAGGTCTATAACATAGTACTGAATTCATTTTTGAGTCAATTTTGTAATCTGGAGTTGTAGTTCCATAATAGATTAGATTGGTAGGTGCCATTAGAAGAGATGAGTTGGTGCTTAGTTAGAGAGTAGATGCTTCCTTAGAGTAGGTGCTCTTAAATTAGGGGATAGGTGTCTCCTTAGGGTCAGTACCCTTAAACATTATAACCACTAAAGTTTTTTTATTGTGAGGCTAGATTAGAATAGTAGATTCTAGCAACTATTCTCACCATGGTTTTCCCCATATTGGGTTTTCCATCTACATTAAGTGTTGTGTTTATTTTTGTGTGTGATATCCACATATAATAATTAATTTGCATTAGAAGGATTAAAAGACTAATTTTAATCAATCTAATTATTCCCCCCTACCTCTCAGTAGATAGTTGTGTTCCAACACACTTTAATACAATGATGGACTAACGTATTTTATTTACCCTATCCCAAGTGTTTTTTATAAATTAAATGTGGACACAATATTTAATTTCACAATCTTAATTTGTTTGATTTGCATGAAAATAACATAGATAAATCTATTTAGGATAGTCTACATTACCATAAAGGACAATGTATATACAATTATATGTTTCCTTTGCCCTTCTCAAATCCTATCAGATACGTGTCTCACTAAATTCAATCATATTCTTGCTTGATAGAACCTTTATAAATAACTTATTTTCTTTTCTTACTTCGGTTTTTGCTCTTCCTTCATGTCCCTTGTTGTTAGTGTAGGTTTGCTTTTGTTTGTTTCATGCTTTCATTGTTGGGCATATCCCAACTATTTTTCCATATGGATCCCATGTTAATAAAATAAATGAAATGAAAGTTTGTTGCATAAATGGCATAGATGACACTCAATTAACTTAATTACAATTTTTCTTGAAAATCTTGTGTGAACTATTATGATTTATTTGTTCATTACTTGAATTTAAAAGGTTAATGATTCATAACAGAGCTTGTGAATTTAGAAAAGCTATTGTCTTGTTAAAAATCATCTAATACACTTAATTAAATATATAAATAAAAATGTAGCATTGATTCAAGTTTGATTTTCCTTGAGTTATCATGAACTTGTTGATTTATTTTTACCCATGGCTTGGTCCCCAACCCTCTATGGATGAAAATAAAAATAAAAATCCTATAAAAAGAAGCTAAACCTTGTTTAAAAATATAAAAATATTCTTTGAAAGGGTGATCTTGGTACCCTCCACCATAATATTTTCGGCCTAGTTGGTAGTGGTTCAAGGCTTTTAGAAGGGACCAAAGTTATCTTTGTTAGGGCTATATATGTCTAGCTGGTAGTAGAGCAATGCCCACACCACTTCCCTCCAAGTTAAAATATAAAATATTTTTTCTTTCAACATTTTTAGACTTATGTAAATATAAATTATTGTATGTAAATTTAAATAAAATAAATTAATCACTAGATGACACACATAAATGATCTTTGACAGGATTGTAGCTTAGAATGTCACAAGTTGAGGCAAACTTTAGTACCTAATTTTTTCTATGTGGTTAATTGTAGCTAATGGTTTTTAATCTTGTGAAATCAAAGATTTTGTATTATTTAGATACTCAAGAATATTTATCACTAGGAATCACCATTTTTTATTACTTGTATAATATGCCCTATTTTTAGACTAAAAATGGGGACTCTCTTTTTACTTTAGAGTCTATTCTTATGTCTTGAAGGAGTTTTGTGGTTTTGCTTATTTGAATTGCCATATTGGGATTGAATTTTTTATATATGTGAATATTTAAAATCTAAATGTGCTTCAAAGATTTAGCCAAGCCAAAATAATAATAAAATTGCATCATAAACACTTGGCATAGATATCACATCTAGGACTGCATTGATTTTAAAATCTTAGTTTTCATGATTCTATTAAGTCTCAGTAGATCTTCATGCTTGTGTTTTGTAACACATTCAAATATTCCTTTTTAGACCATTTTTCCTTGGATTTATGAAAATTACTTAACTATATCATAGTTTTTGACTTCTTTTTCTAAGAAATTTAATCTATTTATGCTTCATTTTGATTTAAAGTGACTAGGTGTTCATACAAATTTAATCTTTTATTTAGTCATTTTTATATAAAATAGACTGAATCTACTTTAGGATCAAGAAAATGAATAACTCATCATGAAATTCTTATTCTATACTTAGACATTTTTTGGCTTTTACCTTAACCATTTTCATTTGAAATTTCCTTAGCCATTAGCTTTTTAAATTTGAAATTGCTGACTAGGCCTTTATTTATCTTGCTCACAGGTACCTAGGGAATTTTTTATGCAATGTGGTGATATTTCATGGATCCCAACAACCCAAACCCATTTTAAAATGGTTTTGACATAATCAATTATCTAATTTATCTTAAATCCATGTGGTACTTTTCCACCTCTTCAAAGACTTTGTAGACTTTGCTTGGAGCCACATGTCAAATTTTTGCCTCTCCAAAACTTAGTTGATTTATTTAAAAATTTCTCAAATCCATGTGGAATTTTTCCACTTCTCCTTGGTAATTATAAACTTTCATTTTTTCCTAGGATCCTCCAACTCTTTAGATCAATGGTATGTGTAGACTAGGAATTTGACTCAAGAGAGGATGGTTAGTATTGTGTTAGTTCCAAAATGAAAATAAAATGAAATAAACGCACTAGCATAACATATATAGGCCTAGTACTAGGGTGAGCTTATTTAACAAAACAAAATGAAAACACAAATAAAACATAAAAAAAAACCTTCTTTCACCTTCCTTGGATGCTCCAAAATGCTTGTTGTAGTGGCTTGCTCGGTTTTGTGCTCATGAAGTCTGCATTAATGGAAGCTTGGTTACCTCCATCTCTCCTTAGCACCTTGTGTCTTTGGCTTGGCTTGGCTCATATTTGGACATTCTAACACTAATTTTCATGAATTTTTAAAATCAATTTAGCATTATAACTTTGGCATGTGAGATCTTAGAATTCAATAGGCAAGGCCTCCTATTTATAGATTTTTGTAAATGGCTAGAATTATCCTAAACCATCCATCTCAAGATGGAGATGTGTGGCTAAGGATTAATTAAATTATGTAATTAAAATTCATAAATGGGATCATAAATATTTGGGATAGATGGGCATTTACTAGGCATGGATGGTCTTAATGAGGCATGGGAGGCATGAATCCTGATATTTATGGCATTTATGGCCTAGGGATGTCTTCCCAAGAAATGATGTCACCTGAGGATGTAGATATTCAATATTCATTTCCAAAAATAAATTATTCTAAAATTTTTCATGGAATTATTAATTAGTCCCTAATTTGGTTTAATTATATCTTACGCATGATTAAGCATTTTATGCACAAATTACTCAAATTGATCAGAATGTCTTGTTATTGGTCTAAAATTTGACTAGATTAGAATTAGAAGTCAATTTCAGATGTATTGAATCAATTATCCCATTTAAGATGATTTTAATACCAAATAATAAAGGCACATGTCTCATGTAAGAGATTTGATAGAAAAGAGCAATCTATAGCACCCAAGTGCAAAATTAGCATTTTGACCCAAAATGATCTAATCAAAGTTAGCTAGCCCATAAATTGCATTACCCCATTTAATGATACTCTAGCCAAAATTAGTACTTGAATATAATAGGTTCACATAATTTAATGTGTTTTAGTATTTTTAATCCAAATTATGCATTTTGGTATAAATTTCTCAAAAGCATGATTGAAGGTTATTGGTGGCCAGATTTAGGTGTCTATAATATGTTGCCAAGTGGTGTGATCCTCGTGATTTTTTGTCCCAATAAATAATGTACTCAACCCTAAACCCACTACCTCAGCTAAATCCATCAAATCAAGATCCTCTAGGTGATCAGATTAATGGGATGTTTCCAAGTGGTGTGATCCCAATGACCCGTTACCTTAGGATGGTCTAAGTAATATTTGAACACACCAAAGCTCCTAGGTGAATGAAATATTTCCACATGGAAAAATTTCACTTCACTATAACCAAAAGAGCAGTTAGTACATATCAAGCCCCCAATTTAGGTAGTAACTAATTAGTGAGAAGGCATGTGGCATGACCCTACCTATAGATAACACACTAAAAATGACATTAGTAAGACACTGGCCTAAATTTGATAGTTGTCCGGCCCATCAAAACCATCAAAACCTAAGATGAGATAATGTGTTCAATTTTATTAATAAAATAAAGTTGTATATTTTTTCTCACCAATAAATGATCAAAAAAAATTAATTTAATGCAATTCTAGATGGTAGTAGTATTTAGGGTATGATGTGCACATTGGGATCAAGTGGAGAACACAAAAGATGAATATATGCCTTAAAGAGGTATGGCTTCTAATTATCAGAGGCATGGTTTCAATTACATAAGATGTGGGTTGTTGGAAATCCTGATGAAATATCAATTGTATTCACTTGTAGGCATTCATACCCAATTAAATTAAGCATGGTCCTTGATATTTTCATGATGGAATTAACTAGGATTCATCTCAATTGATCTCAAGTGGACCTACCACATTGATGATTTCTATAATTTCTCCATTAGTGGGATGAATTTAAAAATCTATAGGCCTGTATGTCTATATAATATCTACTCCTACATTGTAATAAGGGCTAGTATTTTTTTGGATTAGTGATACTATGCATGGTTGGCTCCTTTTAGTCTTAACATTAGAGTAATGGATGAGTCACGTATTTTCATGTATCTTTCTTACTTTCTAGATTAATTTTCTAAGTTGAAGCTATTTGGAATCCATGTGTATAAATTGAATGAAAATGTGATGAACTCCCAATTGATCATATTAATGGAAATATTTTTATTTGAAATCTCTATCATTTGATAGACCTATTCTATGGATGTATATAGTGATCTTATTTTACTCAATTATATTGATGTTTTATTTCATAGACTCTTGCACTGCCCTTAGTTGAAGTTGTGCTAAGTCTAGCTCAATGAAGGACTAGTTTATCTAGGGACTTATCTACTAAATAGGAACTAATTAGGTCCATTAGAAAATGATCTCTTCGTTTATTTATCCCTGCCCTTCCCTCTTTTTCTATTGTACTTATCAGTTTATTAGATTAGATCAATTTATGAGTTGTAATATGAATATAATGATTTGCCTTAATTTCATGTTTATTTATTTATCTATTTATCATTTATGCATTATTAAACATTTAATAAATATAAATTTCTATTTTAAACAACTACTTTCACATAGTTAAATCATCATGTTGGTCTCTAGGCATAAACTCTTCATTTAGAATGCATACAATTAGTCTGAAATACTCACTAAATCCCCTTGTTATGGAATGGTTACAATGAGCCAATTAGGTTACCCTGCATACCAAGACATGGTAACTAAGACCTTGTGGATATTTTTTCACACAAGTCTCCTTGCAGGAGAAACAGGGATTAACAACCCACACATATTGTTGGTTGTGTCAAAACACTGATCAACATAATGATCTTAAAATCATAATGCACTCAGTAAAATAAGTGTCACATGGCACTAAGTAGGATTTTATTTTTAAAATTATTTATTTTTAGAGGGTTTTTAGCTATAGGTGTAATTAGGAGAATACATTACGATCTCTATCTAATGAAATGTTATGAGGTATTAAAATCAAGTTTTTAATACAACTTTAAGTAAATCAATATCAAGTAAACAAGAAATATTTTTACATGTTTTTTAAAAGTTCTAAGTTTGAAAATGACACATCAACACACAAATAAAAATTTCTAAAGGGTCAATAACTACCAACAATACAAAGTAGTTAATGTCAAAATAAAGGAATATTGTGTCATCCCAAAAAGGATAATTCTTATGAAAGGTAGTTAATGTTAAAAAGAGAAAAGATTGGGGAAACAAAATGATGATGTATCATCATCAAAGTTGAATAAACAAACACTACATGTAACCATAAAATAGCTAAGGGTAAAATCAAAACAACTATTTTAAATTAAGAAAATAATGTGGAGGTGTGAATGGTAGATCAATAAATTGATGCAATCAAGGGAAAATATTTGGGTTGTATATATATAAAAGGAAGCATATAAATGTCATTTATATTTTTAAAACCTAAGTTAAAAACAAATCTATTATGATTTAACTTAAATTCTATGCATTCATGAAGAATTTTTTTGAAATCAATCACAACACATTTCATAAAAGATAAAATGTCCATGCATCAAATTCTTGTGTCATTGTTAGAGGCTCAAAATACAGATTTGGGCATAATATTGGCCCTATAACAATCCAAACAGAGTGATTCCAAGGAAGTTTCCTATATTTATATGGCCAACAAAGAGTGGTTACCTTAACAATAATAAGTTGCTTCACATTAGGGAGTGTTTGCACTTCATAACAGATTATGATGGTTTAATTCAAAGTGGTTGGTTAGATTACCCATTTTTGTCCAACATGAAGAACTGATGATGACCCCACTAAGTATATATAATGAGGTAGCCATCCATTTTTCCAAGGAAGTCACAATTCATACTAATGACAGCACTATCTTTCAAGTTATAGGACTTCTATGAAGGGTGAAGTCTTTTTAGGACTATAAAACAAATAACACCCCCCCCCTCCCCACCACATTCACTCAAAAATATAAGAGCATTATGGTAGGACAACCAAAGAAGTGCCCATAGATCAGGTTATAGATGTATTGGTTTAAGTCCTCACATAAATCATTATACACTAGTATTGGTAGATAATAAAAGGTTTGAGGTAGGCTACAATAGGCATAATTGATATTGCACACATAATGATAAGGTTAGGGGAGGACTTTAACTACCCTATATTCTTCACAGTATAACTCAAAATTAAATTTGTGAATCCCCTCATAGGAACCACTCTGTCATTATTGTATTAATTTTTGGTACTTCTACTATGCTTCATGTAATGGATATCCCTCAAAGGAATAATTTCACCTATTAGCTAGCAAATTCCTTCCCTAATATAATTATTATGTGATATGGGAAACACATAATCTAGGTGGGGAAATATACATCATTATGGGTGAAAATATAAAACATGATCGCAATGCACCCATAAATACCCAACGAGGTTCTCAAGTATCTTAGTCTAATTTCCACATCATGAAATTGTATAACAAAAGTCAAATTTAGATTCATGAGTTGAAAAAAACACCTATCCTTCCTCTCTTTTTATTTATTGGCATCCACATGACCCAAGAAGAAGTGGCTAGGTGTAAGATTGGTTTCCATAAGTATATATCCCCTATAATCCATGCCACCTAGAATAGCTCAAACATAACCTCAAACACAAGAAAAAATGCAAGCACGCCCACAAATATAAATAAGAGCACAAATACAAGCTAACCCATATGATGAACCATTAGTGTCATCATCACAATCATATCCATCCAAGCATAAGTCACTATATCCTCAACCCTCACCACCTACCAAATAGACCTGGAGAATATCCCCATGGCTTAGTGACATAATGATGCCAAAATTATAGTATAATAATATTTTCATCCATTTGGATTTACACCCTAATAGGTGAATATGGTGGTGATTAACGACATAAAATATGAAAACTATGATGAATAATATGAGGATTTATTCTTATATAAACTAGTTTGCACATGTCAAGTGAAAAATGGCATCTTAGTTGTGTTATTCATATAAATCAATCCACCTCTATATTCCATTGTAGTGCACACAATCAGGGAAGAGGAGAAGGCCAAGCATAAAGTGCAAGATCTATTTTAAGAAGGGGTGTTGGGGTCTACAACAACAACACAAAAATCCATAACCACATAAGGATTGATCAGAGTGTAACAACTATAAAAATGGCCCTAAGACAATAAAAGTCTCTAGGGAGTCTCTCTTGGTGGATATAAAAATGGAGGAAGATAGTCCCTTCAAACCTCTAGTGTAGAAACCTCACACACTTGGAGTTATTCGAACACACCCAAACATCTCTAAGAGGATATAAACATTCACAATTATAGAATGAGAAATAGGGGAAGCACAACTAGAAGTATTGGGATCTAAAACTCACATTATGAAGCATAAAAATAAAATTTGGTACCTCCCTTTACATGTTAAAAGTTTTTCATAACCAAGCATCAAGTGGAACCATCATATTCTCCACTAGTTTCACCATTACTCACACCATACTCTCCCAAAATTATGCAAGGAATTCCTTCTAATTATGACACTACCAAATCTTTAGATCCAAGTGTGTAGTAAAATTAAGCATAAATGGATCAACCTCTTGGGCAAGAACACCTAGATCAACCACAAGCGTAGGCCCAAATAGAGGAGAAACCAACATATGATAGTATGAAGGTTAAAATGGAGGAATATAAAGTAGCTAAGTAGAAGGATCATAAGGATAAGGAGGCCTTACTGTAATATCAAAAACATTAAAAATAAAAAATTTCACAAGAAAAGGAAAACCAAAATAAGGCCAAGGTCAAAAAATAAACCAAAGAGGTCAAGTAGAAACATAAATAAGACCCAAAAAAGTAAGAGGATTAAAGGAAGAAGACCAATGAAAAACAATAAAAAAAGGGTGTAGTTGATAAAGCTAAAAAAGAAAAATAAGAGGAATAATTTTTTTTTTGAGATGATGCCACCAAATCTAGTCCCTAGTTATAGGGTAATTTGAATGATAGTAGGTCAAGAAGGTCCAGTGAAACAACATCAACAAGGATCTAGAGAAGCAAGGTTGAAACAAATGAAACAAAATCAAAACCATCCAAAGATTATGTAGGTTTTGGGTCAACACAATAAAAATAATAGGAGGAAGCCTTAAAATAAAAGGGGAGTCCAATAAATCCTAGTGGATGAATATCCAAACACCAATAGTATAACTTATCATGTTTACTCTTCCTATTGCACAAAAAAGGCAAAAACCAATAATCCATGTGGATTATAAACCCCAACTGGCCCTACCTACTTAAGGCCAATAATTTGCTCTTGATGCTTCAAAATTTTCATTTTAAAAGAAGATTGAAGGCATTGCTGCATTTCAAACATTTATGATGTTAAAGGTATCTAATATTAAACAACACAATTCTCCATACATGCAAATGTGTTGACCTACAAGAATGGTTTTCCAAAGCACACAATATTATTGGGGACCAAGTAATATTGAAATATAATTTAATTGGTCTCCTCACAAGGTTAACTTAGGATTGGGCCACAATAAAATGGCTGTAAGAAATCAAAGCTCAAGTATAAATACTATGTAGTGAGATAGAAATAATATTTGAGTTTTTGGAGGGATGCATGCATGTTTTAAATTCTATTATGCTTCAAGCTATGTAAATTTATAAGAATATGCTAAATTAGAAGGACCAACTTCAATATGCATGGAAAGACATTATGTTGGATCTCTTCTAAACAGATAAATCAAAGATGGTAATGTAGAGTCAAGCATTACGAGTTAAAATGTAAAATAATTTACAATAATATCTCACATTGAGATATAATGTCATGGCCAAAGTGCACACTTAGAAGATAGATATGTTTTACACTATGTTTTCAAGTGTGTAAATAAAATAATATGTTTATATAGTTGATCAGATCATGCAAATCATTTAGTATAAGGTTATGTAACATAGGTCGATTATTATAGCTAAAATAGATGATGATATCCAAACCATCATGTACATCCAATATCTCTTTCACAAATTATTCACTATGCTCAAGGGAATCTTGGTGGATTGGAAAACTTATAAGCAATATTTGAAAAATATTGATAATTCTATCCAAGAGATCATCAACTAACCCCAATACATCCCACCAACCAAGCTCATAAATCTCATCCATGTAAGGAAGTATTTTTGGCAATGCAAACTCTTCCTCAACAAAATTTTGGTACAACATCAACTTCTACAACCTTGTTATAAACTTCATCATTAACTACCTCGTATTCTTAGGCTGACCCATATACAATTTCACACTATGCCTCCTCCATCATAGTAAGGTATTTCAACCTTTCAATTTTTAGATCAAATTTTAAAGATGAAGTTTTTTATTAGCTAGAAGCTTTGATATTAGGATCATGAATATTGAAAACACATAAAGGGAAGCCTCCTAATTATGAATACATAATGAAAACCCACAAAGAGAAGTAGGTTGGTACACTACTTAGTTAAAAACTTACAAGGGTAGCTAAGTAGTGTGCAAGAAGTGAAAACTATAAAATGACACTTCAAGTCAAATTGTAACCATTTATTCTTAACCAAAACATTAAATTGTCTCAATGAAACTCCAAGTAGCTCCATTCAAAGATACTCCATTGGCATATATGTATCAAGATAAAATAACTCTTTAAGTTTGGGAAAGTGTTAATAGGGAGATGTAAAGTATAAGTCATGCATATTTTTAAATATAAATTGGAAAAGAGTGCAAGGCATAGTGTATTTTTAATAAATTGAGATCTCGTGTAGGGTAAAGAAGCACATGAATGTTGAATGGTTCCTTTGATCCTAAAATGAAAGGTCATGAAACTAAAGATTCATAGTCTCTTCTCAACATTATATATAGTTTGATTTTGTAAAGAAAAGGTTGGGATAGAATAGAGATTAATCTATGATACTCTTTAATTTAGTAATTTATTGTAAGGTTTCTCACGTGTGTATATGATTCTAATTTAAATTAATTTAATATTCATTGTGAATGAATGCACTCTTGTTTACTACTTATCTATGAATTTTTTAAATGGTAAATTGTTAACAAGTGCATGAATGATTAATGGATAACCAAAAGAACATTTGGAGTATGGATATGAATTGTGTTTATCCTTAAATCTCTTAAAAAATCCTAGAATTCTTTAGAGTCCCATCACAACATTCGTAGACTACAACAACTATCATGTCCTAATGAGTGATTCAAAAGACCACTGCTAAAAATATCATAAGATATTATTTTAATACCATAATTATTTTTAAAAAAATTGCAATAGACTATAGGTGTGTGTGCAAGTAATAAGTCCTTATTTGATATTCAATAAATAACATTGTTATTTCATTTTATTGCTACACATAGGACTTCGATCCATTCCATTGTTTTTTTTTTTTTTGAATAGGTGGGTTGCATGGTATAAGATCATCCTTCACTAGACCCCCTAACCTTGACTACATCTATTGGTATGAGAACCAAGTTATCCTTTTAGGTGAGCACAAGAGACTCTTGTTAAGTCTATTTTATTTTCCATATTTGTGAGTGTGAGTAAAAATCAATGAAGTAATCTTCTAACCGGTAGCATTTTTTGGTTAAAGGTGTAGTAATTTTTATTGATTTTGAAGAACATAAATGACACATATAGGAGGTTTTATTGGAATACCACTATGATCAATCATATTACCAAGAATTTAAAGCTTGTTTGAGTTAATAATAATAATTTAGGCCCACTTATAGGCTATGGAGACTGTGTAACACATGCAACATAGAGGAATTGGTGTGGATAATGAAAGTGACAATAAATTCATTGAATAAGTGCATGAGGTTCAAGTATAATAATTTATGGATGAATAAAAGGATATATTATTTTGATCTATTGTGAGAATAATTAGTAAGTCATGGTTGGATACACGTATAAATTTTTGTAGATTGTTTTCTAATCAAATCACTAATTGGATCACTGAATTAGAGAAATATTTTGATTATGAGCTAATAGGAGATCCTAATAAAGTTATTTTTTCATGTATGAAGTTTAAGGGGAATGATTCCTTATGGTGGATGCATTTTTATATAAAAATAGATAGAAGAGGAAATGATATATTCAAGACTTTGGATATATAAGTCGTAAAGCTTAAGAGTAAGTTTTTTCTTTGGATTATCAGTTAAGTTTATTTTTAAAAAATTGAAACATGAGACAAAATGAGATAAGAGTAAGTGATTACACTAAGGAGTTTTATGTACTTTCTAATACAATGGGTCATGTTGAACATGACACTAATAATATCTCAAATTATGTGAATGGATTATGTATTTCATTTCAAGGTGAATTTGGGATGATACATTTATGTTTAGTTGAAAACTCCTATCAATGTACACTGAAGGATGAGGAAAGTTTTTCCCTAAACACAAAAAGGTGCAACACACATGAAAGGAAATTTATCACACATGTAAGAATAAGGAAATAGTGTAAAAAATCACTACACACAAGAACGATAAATAAGTGTTTCTTATATTTTAAATATTTTTCAAAGAGGTAAATGACCCTATGTATGTGGTATAGGTCTTAGATTCATGGTTACATGTTTCAAATGTGGTGAAAAGAGGCATAGAGTATTTTAATGCCCACATGTGCACAATGATGTCAATAAGATAAATTATGTGAATTTGTGTATTATGTAAATGGATGAGGAGAGTATTTCATCAATTAATCATGCATAGGAACTAGAGTCTAAAAAATATCTCATGATGAATAAGGTGTTGCTGAAACTAGAGAAAGAGGAGAATGTTTGAGTGCAAATAAATAATCTATTTAAAACCATTTAAAAATATATAGGTAAGTGTTTCAAGGTTATTGTTGATAGTGGTAACATTGATAATCTTATTTCTAAGGATATGGTAGAGAAGCTTGCTATGAATAAGATTGTGCATCCAAATCCCTATAAGTTACCTTGATTGTTGAAGGGATATCAAATTCTAGTGAATAAATAATGTTTAGTAAATTTTTATATTTTCATATATTAAGATGAAGTAATACAAGAAATAATTCCTATGAACATATTCCATGTGTTACTTAGAAGACCATGGTAGTTTAATAGGAAGGTACAACATTATGGTCACACAAATACCTACATGTTTGCGAAGTATGGGAGGAAATATACTATGAATTATTTGAAGGACAACAATGAATAAGTGTACAATGGTCCAATAATTTTGAAGGTTTCAAGAAGAAATTAGTGAAATAAGTTAACAAGGATAAGACATGTTAAACTTTCATCCCTGGGAAAGTTATAAGTGTATGAGAGGAGGAAACACTTCCATGTGAAGTGAAATATTTGTCAAGTGAGTTTGAATAGATCATAATCAATGATCTACCAGATGGGTTGTCATCCATGTAAAGTAGCATTCATCATATGGATCTCATTCTAAGATCCATTTTCCCAAATAAATTAACATATAGGTTAATTTTAACTTAACATATAGAGGTGTAAAGGAAATTACATTAGCTATTAGATAAAGAGTTGATAAGAGAAATTTTGAGCCTGTGTGTAGTTCCATAAGTGTTGATACAAAAAAGGTGGAAAGTGGAAGATGTGTACTCATTATTGATCCATAAATAAGATGATTATCATTTTTGTGCATGGATGACTTGATGGATTATTTGGGTGGAGTGAAATATTTCATTAAGGCTAACTTAAAGAGTGGATAAAACCAAATCTAGATTAAGGAGCATGATAATTGTAAGACTGTGTTGAACATGCAAGAAGGATTATACAAGTGGTTGGTCATGCCATTTTTTATAACTAACATGAGAAGAAAATTCATGACAATCATGATTTAAGTGTTGAGATATTTTCATGGTAAGTTTTTCATTATCTATATGGATGGCATTCTAATTTTTAGGAGGATGAAAGAGCAAAAAATGATGCATTTAGGACAATCATTCTAGCAGTTGAAAGAAGAGAATTTGGTAGTTAATCTAAATGAAATAAGATTTATGAAGGATGAATTTGTGTACTTTGTTTTTTAATTTATAAATAAGTATTGAAGATGGATCTAGAGAAGGTAAGATATATCATTGAGTAGTTATCTCATAGAAATACATTTGAAGTGTGTAGCTTTCAAGGCTTGGAAAGCTTAGAAGGATTGGAAATCTTCTACATGAACTTAATTCAAACTTCAATTGTATGTGTGCACCTATCACATAATCAATGCAATGTGTTATAATATATTTTATCTAGATAACATAAGAAAATTATATTTTTCAGAGCTTGAAGAGGAAAGTGATTGAAAAACTAGTATTGGCATTGCTTGATTTTAACAAAGTATTTTAGGTTGATTGTGATGTGAGAGGCATAGAAATATGAGTTTTGATGAGTAAATAAGGTAAGCACATTACTCACTTTAGAGAGAAACTAAAAGATGTGAACAATAAGTACTTAGGTTATGATTGAGATTTCTATAGGATAGTGAAAGTGCTCAAGAAATGGAAGCATTAATTATTTCCCAAGGAGTTTGTGTTATACAAAGATTATAAATCAATGTAATTCATCAATATTCAAAGTAAGTTAAACCAAAAACATATGAAATGGGTTGATTTTATACAAATATACTCATTGGTGTTAAAATATGGGAGTGGAAAGTCTAACAAAGTTACATATGCTCTAATTATAAGGTGTTTATTTTTTTACTAAGATGCAAGTGGAAGTCATAGGATTTGGTTTTATGAAGTATTTGTATGTAGAGGATGAAATTTTCAAGATGCATGGAAAGCATGTGTAGAACCATTGAGTTTGAACAGAACATCATAGTTATAGTATTTGTGCAAGAAAGATTTTTGTTAAAAGGACAATAATTATATATACCCAGAGGGTCGATGTGTGAAAACTTGATCAAAGAAAAACATAGTGGTGGAATAGCTAGTCATTTTGGTAAGGACAACAAAATTGCTCAAATGCATGAGAATTAATTTTAGCATAAGATGAGTATAGATGTGTACAAATTTGTGTAGAGAGTAGAGTTTTCCAATCAAAAAAAGGAAGATGTTAAAATGCAAGTTTATATTAACATTACTTATTCTCGAGAGACCATGGGAACATATTAATATGGAATTTATTTTAGGATTACCTAAAACATATAAATGCCATGACCCTACTTTTTTTGATAAAGTTTCCAAAATTTCTCATTTTGTTTCATACAAGAAAACTAACCATGTTATGTATATATATAACATTTTTTAGGAAAATTTTAAAATTGTATGGATTCTCATATAACATAGTATTTGATAGAGATATAAAATTTGCTGGACATTTTGAGAGGACATTATGGAAAAAGTTGAACGCCAAACTACAATTCAATGTATCATCCTAAAAAAAATGGCCAAACAAAGGTATCCAACATGAATCTTGGTAATATGTAGTGATGTTTTTTTAGAGGGGATCCATGAACATGAAAGTTAGTTATAACACAATTTGAATTTACCTACAAAAATTTAATAAATTGGATCACTAGAAGGACCTTATTTCATATTTAGTTATGTGAGTATTCCAAGTAGAGTCAAAAAATTGCATAATATTAGAGATGAAATAAGGCAGTGTTAAAGAAAAATACCTTTTAAGTACATATGAAACATACATCAACAAGTTTGTAAACATTTGGAAAATGTATTGTGCAATACAAGCATTGCATGGATTTGAAGAGAAGAAAATTATAATATCAAGTGGGAGACATGGTATTATCGCACCTAAGGAACATGATGTTCTTGAAACAAACATATGATAATTTGAAGTTGAATAAGATTAGACCATGTAAGGTGTTGAGGAAGTGTATATCCAATGCATATGACATTGAATTACCTAAGGGCATAGATATTTTTCCCATTTTCAATGTGGAAAACTTGTACCCTTACCATGAAGTAAAAATTAGTGATGAAATCACAAGTCCATACTATGGATAAGTTTATTAGATATAAAAGATGCATAAGAACACGTACAAATAAGTGGATAAGGTGGTATATTCCATTCAATAAGAAGACATGAAAAAAAGAGTATAAATAATACCTAGTAAATTAGAAAGGCATAAAAATTGAGGATGCAACATGGATGAGTGCATCAAAGGATACTAAACAAGGAATACCAATAGAATAACTCTTAGTATGCACATAAGCATAAAATCATGGTTCATTTCACTTACCTAGGTTTTATGATGTAGGAGCATCCGAGTTCACAATCAATATCACATCACTAAAAAACATGTAGTGTATAAATAAGTCATTTAATAGTTGTGAGCAATTTTTTGTTTGTATGCAATTATCTTAAAGCATTTTGTGAAACCTTTTTTTCACAAAGATATAGTCTCAAATATCCATTTTAGTGTGTAAATATTGGAACATCAAAGTGGATAATCACTTAATATTTATTGTAAATTTTAAATTCGTGCATAAGATTGACTTGAAGTTTCTAAAAGTTATACACAATGAGTTGGAAATTATGCATAAGGGAAGTGAATTTTAAAAATGTCAAAGGGATATTGAGTATATTTATTCTGAAATACTTGTGATATGTTGTGAATAATTTTTGGAACACAACAATGAGATTGATAAGTTCTTTCACAAACTTGTGCATTGATGTATACATTTAGTTTGGGTCTACGAAGGTTGTGATTTAAGCTTGTGATGTGAGATATCTATGCATTTTATTTGATGCACAATTTTATTGTAATCCATTATGAATGCCATATGGTCTTGTGAAGGCAATAAGTATCTGGTGGATTTGGTATTTTTTAATTGAGTAGTAACTATTCAACATGACACACATATTTTAGAATCATATTTTATTTTCAATTACAAGGGTCACTTGATGGAGAATAATGACATTGACAGTATTAAAATCATAAATGAATGGAATTTAAATCATCATGTGATGATGATGGTTATTTTTAGTTGGGAATGGGGATCTTCCTAGCGTTCATAATGCTTTATTTTTCACATTCTTACATATGTGGTAAGTATCACTATGAATAGGGTTGGGAGGATTTGATTAGGGATAAGAGGTTATAGGTTGGCTAGAAAAAATTGTTAGAGGAGGTAGAATAAAGAATAAATTTGGAAATACTGTGAGTTAGAAAGATCTACAAGAAGAGCCAAACTAGAGAGAATTAAGCCTAGTTCAAGCAGACATTTTTGTGATCCATAAATATGAGAGCTAGATAGGTTGTAATGCATATCAATGAAGATTAATGTAATATTAAAATAAGTTTATAAAGTCTCTAATTAGATTGTAGGTGTGTGTGCAAGTCATAATCCCTCATTTTATATTCAATAAAGAACATTGTTATTTCATTATTTTCACATGGGACTACGAGCTAATCCACTTTTTTGTTGAATATGTCGGATCCTTCATTGGATCGCTTAACTGTGATCACATCAAGTGTGAACATGCTTGATTAGTTGAGAAAAAATATGGATAATTCATGCTTATTCATGTGCATGGCATTCTTCTAATTATTTGCATTGCCTTTGCAAAGCACCCACTATTATTTTCTAGTTTTTTTCTAAATCGATGTCTCTAAAGTTTTTATGTCTACCATTTGGGGATGTGAAGGAAGGTAAGACCAAAATCACACATTTTAAGGCCTAATCTCATGTAATCAAACTTCATATGAGTAGGAATACAAGTAGATAAAGGTTTTATATACAACTTAAATACCATTGTGAGATTATATGAATTATGTGTGCTTTGATACCATTAATTCAAGACCTAGGAGGAATCTAATGGAAAACCACAAAAAGATTAAATGGGTTATTGTGGAAGTACATATTGAATGACAGAGGCCAAGAGATATATCAAAGTGTAATAAGACAAGAGAAAGAGAAAATAAGGGAATGTACACAATAATAGAATTGTAACTACAATATTTTATTATGAAATAGTTCTATACAAAATCCAAAATATTGGATATGTGATTTTTACATACTTCCTAGTGTATCTTTGTTTTAATAACTTCCCAAAGAATAATATAATATATTAATATAAAAATGAGGAAGATGAAGTTTCAATTTAATTACTACAAGTGTTGGTAAAAACTACATCATAATTATCCATTATCATGTCATCTTCTAGTAATGCCACTGTAGCATTGCATTGAATAATAGTGCCACTACTGGAGTTATGTGGTATTGTAGAAGAGGAGTTACGACTTCACAATATGACCATGTGTTTTATATGATGTTGAAGTTGTTGGTGAATATGGTATATGCCACATAGATATATCATTACTAAAAGAGTTTATCAGGGGCTCAAATCATCTTGAATCAAGCATAACACCAAAGGCTATAATCTCTTCTAGATTAAAAAATCAAAGATGCCAAGTCATTGACAAGCTTCCCAAACAAAAAAATTACTTGGATGTTTTTTAAACCATGTACATTCCATGAGAGGATATTCATGTAGAAGAATCTTCCATGAAAGCCTTTCCTTTGTCCTCTTAATATTATTCTAACATTACAAATTGACTATCAAGCAGTGTGTGTTGGTCAGGTTGCGAAAAATCATCAAGTGACACAAAGCTAGTGCTTATCCATGTTTCCCCCCCAAGGATAATCATCACCACTATGAGGTCACCAATGAGAAATCCAAGTAGATGGAGGGATAAACAAGGAGGAAACTACATTCTTTCCTTTCTCATGTGTTAATTTCATATCTTATGGATTCATGGTTATCAGAGTTTGACTCAACCAGCGTAGAATTGGTTGAGTGACAAGATACTTAAAGGGATTTCAAACATGTTGTGGTATTTTAGGGTTAGATGTCATCATTCCAGACTCGGGATTTTTCTCTTTGTGGAGAACTTTTTACTACCGATGGTGGTGCAACACTCTTCTTTTGAACCAACCATTTGAAAATATAGTGTTGGTGTGGACTTTGGGGGAGTCATTAAAGGGAAATGCTATATTTTATGATCGAAAAACTAAAATTGAAAGCAAGTATTGAGTTGGTTAATATAAAATACTATCTGAATAAAATGACAATTGTCCACTTGGATGTTGATAAGATCCTTTAAATCGTTTGTAAGGCCAAGCTTAATACAAACCTATTTATTGGGTCAGGCATTATAGAAGGGTCATGTTTTTGAAAAAATAAATGACCTAAGGGCTTGACTAATTCGTCTATAATGCCAAAAATCGAAGCAACAAGCAAAGAAACTCAATCCACACTAGGAATTTGATGGCAACCTATTCTCGCATGACAAAATCACACGACCAATAAGAAAACATAATTAATGGATGATGGATAAAACAACAAAAAGATTTAAAAAGCATCATTTTGACATTTTGTTACTCAAAAAAAAAAAAAAACCTTGGCCATGTTTCTAATCTCATTCAACTTGATATCATAAGGTTTCCTTGGATACTTAACCTACATGATATGGGATTGTTTTGAGAGGATAGACATGTATTATTTAAAAATAATATTAATAACAACATAAAACAAATAACACATCGATAAATTGAAAGGAATATTTAAAATCAAACATTTAAAAAAAAAAATTGAAACAAAAATCTTAACTCACTTTAATGTCGTTCTCTCCATTTTCTATAACAATAATTATAAAAATTAATATTTAAAAATAAACCCAACCTAAATGCAATAAATATATATTATTATATTAAATAAAAACTTTCCATAAAAATGATACAAGAAGGAGACATATACACACAATAAATCATAAAAGTTGTAAACATACACAAAATCCTAGTAAAGCAAACTCCAATTCTCCTCCACCCCCATCTTTCTTCTTATGCTCTAACTTTTCAAAAGTCTCTTAATAAAATGTACTACAACATAAATACATCAATGAAATGCTTAATCAACAATAAAAGTTGAAATAGAATTGACCCTTAATATTCTTTTTAAGGGTCAAAATAGATCAAAGGATATTTACTATGTTATTATAAAGGTAAATGGGTATGAGTGATTATGATAATGAAAGTATGTCTATTTCATAGAAGTTTAGGTTTGGTAGGAGTAGAGATATATATTTCATTAAATAATATATAAGATAATTGGTAAAACGATTTTTATACTACAGAAATATTTTATTTAAGAAAATGATGATCTTATTGTAAGAATTTTAAAAACTATCATTTTTGTAATCGTACATCCAATACTTTTTTTTATAAATCAATTATATTGTATAAAGTTAAAACGTAAATATTATAATACGGCCATCAAATGTGGTCCCCACAACACTCACCAGGGTGCCCATTGCAACATGTTTGAAGGGGAATATTTTTGTGTTAGGAATGCAACGATACAATCCGACATGTGAATGGATTTAATTAATGTTGTAGACAAGTTTTGCAAATGGGGAGTGGATGGAAATGTACTAAAATGGCCACTGATTTGGATGGCCTTTTCTCAAAAAAAAAAACGACTTGAGGGGTAAGGTATTGGAGGATGTTCCCAATTATTTTCAAGAGCCGACAAAGGAATGAATGAGTTGCTATTACGTGGCGAGGAAATGCCGACATGGAATTACTTCCACACGACACTGATGCATAAGCCACGTGGTGGGCAAATGCGACTGATGTGGACGTATGATAACTAAGCTTGCTGGGGGCGGATGGAGACCCTATACGTGACAACTCTACCATCGCCTTCGCCTAGTTACGTCAATGAATTGTTTTTTTTTTAAATTATCGCCTCCTCAAGACATTGACATGACGATTAAAATTGTAATGACCACATATTGCATATCACAATCATGCACTATAAATGCTAGCTCAATACACCTATATACTCAAAAGGAAATGCCTTATCTTCATATAGTCATTTTTGTCTTTTTTGGTTGAGGGATGCACATCTTATGAAACTATCTGCGATCTCCTTTAATTGTTGCTCAACCAGAGGTGCATGATCTAGTTCATAAAATGGCCATGCAATACTGAGGATTTTGATTGCTCTTAAGATGCTTTTTTCCATCTGCACATTTTTAGTGATTCCGTGGGTTCTAGCACTCTGATGTAAGACATCCCCTAGTTATTCTTTTTCAATAAGGGTAAGTTTCCTTTATTTCGATATTTGTCCATGCAGACTCTATTGCAACATTTAGGAGAAATACCTTTACTTGACTTCTTGCTACTACATGGCTAGGAGAGCCTTGATCCATGAAAGGGGATCTTGCAGTGTCTTTGAGATCGCTAATGATGATTGTGATAATATATACTTTTATCCCCTCAACTTTCTTGAGTCATTATAATGATCAATTACTTTATTTATGTTTGCTCCTTCGTTGCCACTTGTTCTACAACAGTCGTATGTGATTGTTTCTTTCTTTATTCCTCAATATTTTTATTTTCTTCTTCCTCCTATTTATTTAGGCACTCTGCCTCAACTACCTAGTAATCTTCCTCATTTTTTAGATCGTCCTAATTTTTCAATTCTTCCTTTTTCTTCAATTCCTATTTTTTCAACTCTCCCTCTTTTCTTATCTATTTTTTTTTTCTTCTTCTTCTTCTTCCAACTCTGCGTGTTTTTTCTTTTCCTCTTCCTCCACATTTTCGAATAGGTCACTAATATTTCTCCTCATTTTGACCTTACTCTCTCATGCAGTTTATAGATATATATTTCTTCTTCTTCTTCTTCTTCTTCTTCTTCTTCTTCTTCTTCTTCTTCTTCTTCTTCTTCTTCTTCTTTTCCACGAGATGATATTCTCTCTTTTTATTGCCACTCCTTTACACTAATGCTTCTCCTATGGCCAAAAATTTAGGCTCCTCCTTTGTTTTTATCTCTCGAACCATCCTGGAGTTGGCTACCTCGTTCATGGCTTCTTTCCTTCTCATCAAGGTATATGAGGGGGTTCATTTTCCCCCATTTATTCTTCTTAAAGCTCCTTGCATTTGGTGGAATCATAAACTATGAAAACTATGATTTCTTATATTATTATTTGAGTGACTGTGAAACTTGGATTTGAAGTTCTTAGCCTTGTTGGGTGTCATGGTCCATCTAAAAATGTTTTTATATCTCTTCCTTAAATATAAAGTGTATGGCTATCCAAATATACCACTAAAGGTGTTGTGTGCTCACCCCTTGTAGCATGCCCTATTTCTATTAGTGGTACATGTTCTTGTACCTATTTCTTGTAGCTTACACTTATCTCCCCCTCAATTGATATACAAATTAATCTGTCAACTCACCTTCTTGTCATGCAACATATCCAAGACCCAATAGCATCCACCATGCTTCAATTTTACCTAGAAGTGTCTCCTTGAAGCCTAAAAGAGACACCCCACACAAAGGGTCCTAGAAAAAAATCTTAGGAGATTCCCACATCTCCTCTGTTACTTCCTTGATCTTCTTGTGTCTTTCTCTTAGAATCCGTTTAAGCATGTCTAACTTATTTGACTTACTAACCTCAACATTCATGATGCTTTTCATCTTCTCAACTCTTGCAACTGTCTTATCTGGACAAGGCTCATGCTCAAATGTAACAAGAGATTCTTCACAGTCCTTCCTATCTGATTCTTTATCTACTGTAGCAAGTAATTTATTCTCACTCTTAAACTAAACCTGATCAACCTTTACTGTCTTAGGTCTCCAAACCTAAATTTGGCTCTTCTCATATCTTCTAGGGGCTCTGTATCCTTTGACATACCTTGAAGATCTCTTTACTTTAGTTGGACATAATTTAGCAATATGGACAACCTTATGAAAACAAAAGTAAACAACATTTCTCATACCTTCTTCTTGAATGTGACTAAGATCTCCCTTTGACTGATTGCTTCTCCTCATATGGTCTCTTGCCCTATGACCAACAGGATAACAAACAAAACAATGGCCATGAAAAGAATTTGAAAACTTGAAAGCATTGGGTTGCTTGATTGGCTTCTTCAATTTGACTTTAGAACTTGCATCTTTCTTACCTTGGACTGATATTTCATGATGTTTCTCAACCTTGATTATGAGCCTCTCATGCTTATCCTTCAAAGAACCTAACTCAACCTTCAACTAATTACACTCTTCTTCTCTTGATTTCAAACTTGAATATGCAACCTCTAGCTAATTCTTGAGATTTTGAATAAACATCTTATCTTCTTTTGCTTCTATATCCAACTTAGAATCCAAGATACACACCTGTTCCTTAAGATCCTCCACCACATATTTCAACTCTTGATTCTCCTTCTTTAGCTGCTTGGCCATCATTCTTTCCTCGATCTACCTTCAAGCTGTCAAACCCTTTTCAAAGGAACCTGCTCTGATACCAATTGTTAAGCATGGGATATATCTTTTACTAAATCAAATTGCTTTTGCTTTAACCACTTAATCATACACTCAAGATATGCAATAAAACTTAAATCAATAACATGCACCACATGAGAGAGAGAGAGAGAGAGAGAGAGAGAGAGAGAGAGAGAGAGAGAGAGAGAGAGAGAGAGAGAGAGAGAGAGAGAGAGAGAGAGAGAGAGAGAGAGAGAGAGAGCATATTTTACTTGGAAACCCAAAGTGGGAAAAACCACGGAGAACAATCTCAAGTATATAAATGAGCACCAACTCAAGTTACAAAGTTTGAAAGCACCAAATTGTAGGAGCACCAACCCCTTTGCTAAGCACCAACATAGTAATGATTCGTGAGCACCCACCCATAGGAGCACCAACCCCTCTTGTGTATAAAACACCAACTATCTCTCAATGTTGCTTTCTTAACAAATGATAGCACACTTCTATATCTCTTCTCTTTTCTCTTATGTGGTGCATGTTATTGCTTTAAGTTTTATTGCATATCTTGAATGTATGATTAAGTGGTTAAAGCAAAAGGAATTTGATTAAGTAAAAGATATATCCTGTGCTTAACACTTTCAATGACCTCTCATCAGTCACCAACAACGGGGCCACACCAATGTTTTGGTGACATATATAGTATGGCATGTTTCTCATTTTTGCTATGTGTTTTTTAGAATAAGAATAGAAGAATATGCATGTTCAAGACATGTAATTTGTGTACAAATTCCAAAAATGATTCCCTGATGTAAAAACATTGTGCCAGGACAAAAGCACCAATGTAAGTCAGTTCATGGATCTTGAAAGGGTTTGTGGTAATCCCAAAAATTCATAGGAGGTGAACAATGTTTTGGCAATAGTTAGGAGTGCAGTTACTACAAATATCTCGTGACTACCTTATTTCTTTATGGAGATGACCCTCAGAGACACGTCCATTGTAGTCACATAAAGTAAATGCATGATATGTTCTTTCGCATAATAATGGTCATGTGCAACAAGATTACGTCAGTAATATGCAAACCTATGAGTATGCGGTGGCATACAATTCTATTTGTGCCAATTCTTGGAGGTAGATGGTGTTCCTATTCATTTCAAGGTTTGTGGTAAACCTATAAAACCATGGGAGGAGTCAGGCTCTCTTTGTATCAAAGTTATGAGCCAAATAGGGCATACTACAAGGGGTGAGCATACTGTAGATAAGAGTGTGAATGTTTTTCCACCATGTAAAAACTATGGGAATAATGTTAGGAATTTAGCTTTTACATTATGGGTATTTACTGAAAGGTAAATAGTAACTAGTTGAGTTTTTACAAGTTGATATTTACTGAGAGGTAAATTGTAAGTTAATATTTGATAGTAATATTATTATTATTATTAATATTACGATATAGGTTAAAATATTATTGTTAAGATATATTGTTAATAAGTTATAACAATATATCGTAAATAGGTTTTCTTAATCTTAGGATTTTAGGGTGAGAGAAATTAATGGAGAGAATATAGGAATAAGGTTCCTATATATATGTAACGTCGTGTATTGATTAATTAATTAATCTGAGTATGCAAAATATTTTGTGTTGAAATAATTCTGTATGTTCGACTCAATCTTATAGTGCATGAGTTAAATTTGTGTTGGGTTCCTTGAATCCAGAATAACTTCCAATTATTTGACTTTTCTTGGTTATTGTAATACCTCCTCACTCCATCTAAAGGGTGGAAACATCCTAGGATTGATTGGTAATGCCCCAATGTCTATTATTAACCTTTCCACTTATGCATTTGATGCCTCACATGTTATTGGGAAAATTTGTGTTTCCCTCCACTAATATTTATATGGATAGGTGTTATCTATGTCTATGACAAATAAAACATCATCTTTATTCTTATCTACTAGTATATCATAACCATGGGACTTTCTAACTACCATGTTATTATATTTATCTCCCTATTACCTAATTTCATTGACAATTTCTACCCGATCTGCATGTGCATCAAATTAGTTAGTTACTTGCTCCCATAAAGTCCCATTATGATCCCATTTTACCACATCCTCTCTCCTTGGTAGTGTTCTAATGAAATAAATGGGTAAGACAATGAAGAAGGATATGTAGTATAAGTCATTCTTGTTATGCTTTATCATCACTAGGTTATCTATGAGTTGTTCTAACAATGCAATACATAGATCCTACTTAATTTGTGTCATCATCATATCCCATGTTTTCTATATACTTTTGGCGGTGGCTATTACCCCCATTTTTATAATATACTTTACAAATTACTTTATTTTCATGTACCATACCATTCTATATGTGATCTAAATTATTCATAGCACTCTTTGATTAAATATTTTTCTAATTAGTTTCATGGTCTCCTTGGTGCTAACAAAACCCATTTTTAATATTTATTCCAATCATATCCTTCATTAAATAGCCTTTCCATCACATATATTTCTTATTTTTTTGTGTGGTAAGGTCATTCTAGATAGATCGTGTCTCCATGAGTTTTGCTCAAAAAAATATCAATTTCATTGTTAATTATAGTGAAATAGTGGAACTCACTCCACAAGTTCAATTTTATCCTCTCTAACACTTGGTAGCTTTCTTTCCATTCTAATGCCTAAGTAGTTGGGTTTTAAAATAACATTCCCAACCACTCTAGCTTCAACATTGTATGATTTATCTTTCCCAACTTTGAATGGATATATTTTTGTATGTCTCGATAATGTGCTACATGGAAAGGGATGTTTGAAAAGGTTTTATGAGCATCCGACTGAAATTATTTCACTAAGTGTTTCTTGTAATTCAACATTTTAATGTTGTCATTGAGCATGAACTATGGAGCTTCCATTGTTTTCACTTCTTCTCCTAATTATTTATAGAAAATTTTTAAAAATTTTCTAGATATAATACTTGCAAAGTTTTATCTCTTTTAGATTTCACCAAGTGTTTTTATCATTGTTTTCTCCCCTAATTTCATAGATTTTCCAGCTTTTTATTTTTTTATATATTTAGTAACAATTTTTTTCATTTATTATTTGTGTGTATTTTCATCTACCTCGTCTCCTTTTTTTTGTTAATATTATCTTTTTCATGTTTTCCTACTTTTTAAAATTTTATCTCTTATCTTTATTTCATCTATATCACGTTTCCTTTGTATTTCTATTATATACTCTCTTTTTTCTAACACTTCAATTTTATTTTGAGAGTTTCACCTCCCATCACCAACTTGCTTGTTATACTTAGTTATCCCCCAAAAAATCAACTAATCTACCAATTCAGTTTTTTGGAGGAATAAACATTGGCTTCACTTTCAAGAGGAGCAATCTTTGCTAGTTTTCACCCCCTCTCTTCACCAAGCCAATGTTTAATAGTTTTCAACAATTATGGAAATTCATTTTTATTTTCTTTTTTTATTTTAAATTTATCATATATTATGCTTTTACCCTTCGTTGTGGTGTAGTCATGGTAAGAGGTCCCAATGAAGGGATGCCCTTGGTTGTACACCTAGAGTCATGCAGTGGAAAACAACATTCACAATTTGATATTAGATGAAATCAAGCCTTTAAGACATCTAAATTCTATGACTCTCTATTATCTACTCTACCATTATGCCTCTTTAGGATTTACTATATTATTTCCTCATGAACACTTCTCCATATTTTTTGGCCTCTTTATTTCTTTTGTCTTGTCACCTCTATTTTGGCACATGACCTCTTTTATCCTTTTATTTTTCTTCCTCTATTATATGTATCAGGAAACTCTTTACACTTTATCTTATCTTGCTTATAAGGATCCTTTGTGTTCTCTATGGCCTTTGACTCTTCAATTTTTTTGTAACTCATTGTGACCATGTGGAGCAAATTATAGATTAATTTCCACATCAATGCTTCTTCAATATTTCTCCATGAATAGTTATCCTCATAGGTGATTGAATGAATTATGGCCACTACAAATCATAATCCCTCATCAAGAGATTTCCAGTGAGACCACAAACACCTCATTTTTTTTTATCTCTAGTGAAAGATGTGGTTGCTCAAAATTTGTTGTGTCACTTCCCTACGAACATTGTCTCTATATATTCCTATGGATCTATCAATTTATAAATTTCATAGGATAGAGATCACTCATCCATTAATTTACACTATGGCCTCCATGATATTTATATATTATATGAACCCATGGATTTATCAAATCCACCCTATGATCAATCATGTGTCTGCCTTTAGAATGAGGAGCTGTGAACATATCTTGTTGTCACACTTGTCACATTCATGTACTCTCACAATCTTGTGACCTTCATGAGTTCTATGGGGATTTATCGAGGCCATGAATCCATGACCATACACTTCTTGGGTGTTCTTTGAATCTGTTGGACTTGGTGATCCACTGGGGCTTTTCCAAGGCTGATCACTATGTGTAAGGTTAACTCTATGAATGGTTGACTCCATCAAGTGTTGTCGAGGCTACTAAACTCTGTGAATCCCATTATATGAGCTTCATGAACTCTATTATGTGGTTTTGTGCACTTTGTGGAAACTATACATGAACTTTAATAAATCTACATTCCATGCATGAATTTTGATAATTTTTTGGTTGTGTGCATAACTTTGAACACTCCATGTTTTTTAAATGACTTTCAATAATTTTATGGCTATGTGCACAAACTTTGAAACTCCATATTTTATGGGTTGCATACTATGGATTTATGCAATCCACTTAACAAGTTGATCAGGTCCAAAATGAAGTTTGTGGACTTCATGAACATTTATTAAGGTCACTAAAGGTCCATGATTTCTATGAAGACTAAGTATTTCATGGCCTACAATATTATTATGAACAAAATGGCATCTTAGTGTGGATTCATGAACCCATGACTAAAGACCCAGTGTGGCCTATTTATAATGTTATTGTTGTGGACTATAAATTAACCCAAATGAACTTAGAGATCTATTTGATTTAACTCGAGGACCCCATTAACATGATAAATTTACCTAGAGACTTTTATTGAATGTTACCCAATCTACCTACCTATTTTTGGTGATGTAATATTACTTGTACCCCTTGGATGCTCTTGCATCATAAAATCAAGGTAATTAAAATGTGATTTCCAACTCACATCGATTGAATAAGTGGTAAAACTAGTCTTTTAGACATTGATATTAATGACCATGTCATTCCTTTCCAACACACCAAATACCGTAGTTGATTGCTTCATTTTATTTTTTGCTTCATTTTCCAGCTTCTCACCAATTTCTAATTTTATCTCTTCTCTTTATCTCTAATAATTATTTTTTATTTTTTGGGATTAGACCCACCATAAATTGTCCACCTCCACTAAATGCTTCTCTTAATTTTATCCATTGTTTAAGAAAAGTCTGTGCACCTCCATTAAATAATTCTCTTATTCTATTTCCATCTACCTATGGATTTAACCTACTCATGTCCAACACTCTCCTCCAAGATTCTCTATCTTCCATATTATGTTCTCTTGTGGGTTTGTACCCACTACCATCATCCATCCAAATCCTTAAAAATAATTTATCACTTTTTCATTCATTATACAACCCAATGTTGGATTTTTCATTATGTTACTCTTATTTATTTATAGCTCCACATTTGCTTTCCATCTCTTCTCTTGCCACCATCATCTTTATTGTGTATTGTTCTTTCCCAAGAGTCTTAAGATATTTTTATTATTTATTTTCTTATTTGTTTGCTTTAATTAATGTATGACTCAGCTAATCCTCCTCAATTTCTCACTTGAGTGCATAATTTTACAATTTTAGTTTCACCTCTTAACTTTGGAGGGCCTCTCTGAATGCCTCATTTCTCTCCATTTCAACACCTACATATTGACTACATTTACAAATTAGTGTTAAAATAAGATATTTTACAATACCCATAAGTGTATCCTCCATATTGATACTATTTTCTTGATTTCCACCAATCTTGGGCTCCTCAAAGCCTCTTTCACCATTGAACTATTTTTTTGACAAATTCTCTTCCTCCTCTTCATTTTTCATCTTCTTTGCATTAGCTTAATGTTGATTTACTTATCCTTATTTATCCTCTTCCCTCTTTGATTCTATGTCATGTAAGTGAAAATTTTCTCTCTCTATTATTTTACCTTCTCTCTTATGAGAGTATTCTCTCCCACATTTAAATGTTGTAAGAGAAATATCTAATGTTTCATTTCTTATTGTTACCTCCAATACATATGAACATGTTTGAACAAATCAAAATTTATCATATTCTATGCTATATATTTAATTATTTGACCTACATATAAATTAGCCACATTAATGAAACCATACTTCCCACAAACACTTTTTATAGCTCATTTTCATCCCTCAAATCCATATTACCTAGCTCTTCTCTTCTGCTCACATTCTCCTCATAGCTTTCACTCATAACATGGAATACCAAAGTCCCATTATCAATATCCTCCATGGTTGTTATCTACTCATTCTTTGCTTGATTTATTATTCTTCACATGGATGTCTTAAACCATATTCTCCTCATGTGCACTAACATGCACTTCAGTCACTTTCATTATTTCCTTTATGGAAACTTGAACTTCTTATTTGCTTTCCTTATCTTCCCTTCCCTAAAAATGTTAAATACAAACACATTTCCCATATTATTCAAGGATAATTTAGCCTCTTCCCACTTATGGGACACTGAGAACTCTTTCCCATCATCTATTAATGGGTCTCCTTCTTCTAGTGAACTAGTACTTCCACATCATCTTCCATTAAGATTATTTCCTCTATGGTGTGCACATATATTTATTTCTCTTTATTATTCTTAAAAACAAAATCTCTCTCTCTCTCTCTCTCTCTCTCTCTCTCTCTCTCTCTCTCTCTCTCTCTCTCTCTCTCTCTCTCTCTCTCTCTCTCTCTCTCTCTCTCTCTCTCTCTCTCATTTCCTTTCATAAAAATATTGTTATCTTCACTCGTATCCTTGGATTATTATTTCTCATAATAGATTTTGGTTGATCACATGGTAACTTCCCTCTTTTATTGCCTCTTAAGCCAATCTTCTTCTCCTCTCTTTCAAGTTTCAAGACATAGAACTTATTCTTCCACTATTTTTATAATTTTGGGTGAACAACGCGACTCACCAACTTGGAAACCATATGTTCCTATATTCTCACCTTCTTATTTCTTTTATTTTATCTCTTTTATTGAATATCTCTCCAATACATAATTTCACTTCCACATAGCTTTTTTATTGCAATATTTACCCTCATGTAATTTATAAATTTTACTCTTAAAATAAATTATCTAACTTAGCTATCCATTTAATGAGCTTCTATAGGTTCCCTTTACGACAAAATAAAATGACATTACAAGTGGTCTTACCTTTTTCTTCCATTTTGACATATAATAGTCTCTTCTCTTTACTTGTTTGGCTTATCTCCAAATCATCTAACCTTACTTATAGGGATGAAAAACCCATCAACATTTCCTCTTCTTATCCACTCACAACTATAACACCTTCACTAGTTTATGTTGTCTCCATAATATCCAATCTTACTTGGATATCCTTCAATAGCTCTACTAGGTTTTCTACTTCTGGTGTTATTCTACTTTTGTGTGCCATTTCTTCACCACAAATAGGATTATCTTTTTCAACATCGATTAGAATAATATAATAATATCTATAAAATTATTTACAGTTGTAGGATTTCTCACACACCCACAAAAAACTTATCCTCTCTCTTATGTAAGATTCTCTTTCACAACTTGTAATTGAAACAAGTGGGATTCTCTTTCAAAACCTATATTGGACTTAGACAAGATTTTATTAAAATTTCACAAAAGTCTCTTCACTTGAAGGACTTATTTCTTACCTAAAATACACTCATCTTCACTCCAATACATACTTCTCTTTCACAACTTGTAAATGAATCAACATGAATCTCACACATTTCATATAAATTTCTAACTTTTAGGACTTTATAATACCTACAACAAACTCAAATTTTTTGATACCACTTGGTGTAGTCATGGTAGGATGTCCTAATGAAGATATGCCCTTGGCCATGTAACTAAAGTTATGTAGTGGAAAACAACATTCATTATTTGATATTAAATGAAATAAAACCTTTATTGTAACTAAATTTTGTGACTCTCTAGTCTCTATCTATCACTAATCCTATTTGGGACTTACAATATTATCTCCTCATGGCCACTTACATGTATTATTGGGTCTCTTTGTTTATTTTGTTATGTTGGAGCTAATCTAGTTCATGGCCTCTCTTATCCCTTTTTTGGGCCTCTTATATTATGTGTATCAAGAAACCCCTTTACACTCTACATTATCTTATTTATAAGGATCCTTTATTTTCCTTATGGCCTCTTTATCTTCAAATTATTTATAATTGACTATGATTACATGGAGAAAAATGAAGTTTAAATTCCACACCAATGATTATTTATTATTTCTCCACAAATAATTATACTCATAGGTGAATTAAAAACTTGTGGCCACTACAAATCGAAATCCCCATCAAGAGATTTATAATGAGACTAAAAAAACTCATTTGGTGATCTATGGTGAAAGGCATGGTCATTCAAAATTTGTTGTGTCACTTCCCTTTGAACAATGTCTTTGTGTATTCCTACAGATATGTGAATTTATAAAATTCACTGTATAGTGGGCACACATCTATGACTTTACATTGTGGCCTCTATTATCTTTCTCTATTTTATGGACATGTGGATTTATCAAATCCATACTATGATCGATCATGTGTCTAAATTATAATGGGGACCTATGAACATATCTTATTATGACACTTGTCACATCCATAGAATCTTATGATCTCATTAACTTCATTAGTTCCATGAAATTTATGGGGATTTATCAAGGCCATGACTATGAACATACATTTTGTTGTTGTTATTTAAGGCTATTGGGCCCATGATCCCATGAGAATTTATTAAGGTTAATCACTGTATGGAAGGTTGACTCCATGAATGGTTAAATCTATGGAGTGTTCTCAAGGTTACTAAACTCTATGAATCCCATTTTTGTGAGCTCCATGAACTTATTTTCATGGATATATATACTTTGTGGAATATATTCATGAACTTCAATGCAAATGTGTTCTTCACAAACAAATTCAATAATTTTGTGGATCTGTACAAACTTTTTGAAAACTTCATGTTTTGTGTGTGAATTTCAAAAATTCCATGGCTCTTCAAGCAAACTTTGAATATTATATATTTCATGCATTATAGATCCATGGACTTATGAAGTCCATTTAAAAATATCATTGGATCCATAATGAAGTCCATGGACTAGGTGGATGCACAAAGTTGGGGGAAAGAAAGGTGACATGCTCAGGAAGATGTTTTTCTTGCAAAGGGCATACACCCTTTTTTTCAAATTTCCATGCCTATTTTTGCTTGGTTTTGTCTCGAGCCTAAAGGACATATGCCTTTTTTGATAAAGGGCATACACCCTTTTTATCAAATGATGTATGACCTTTAAAACACATGTTTTAGATGGAAATATAAATATTTCAAAAATAGGAAGGAAAGGGCATATGCCCTATGCATTAAAAAGGGAGTACACCCTTTGGCAAGGCATTTTATGTGTTTTTTATTATTTATTTGTGTTAGTGTGAGTATATATTTAGTAAAATAAATTTAATAAATATAAATTTATATTATATTATTATACTTTAAATTTATTTTTATTAAATATAACAAATTAAGGACATTCTACATCTTTTGAAATCAATTCCAGAGCTGTAGGAGTTACCGTTTAGAAGTTTGTTTTTCAAAATCCATTCTGGTCAATACTTAGTTTTAAAAATTTTAGGATTGGAAAATAACTAAAATATTGTATTTATTAATCTCTAAGCTCAAGTATATATGTCACTAGTCAAGATAGAGATAGGGAGCCATATATATAGATAAGGGCTTAGGTATGGATTGATTGAGATAGAGATAGGGATCATGCTAACATAGATGTAACATATACATAATATGATGGGATGGATCATGAAAATATGCATAAAATTATATTGATTGATATATCTAACCCTAAAAAAAAACCCATACTATTAATCCCATATCATATTCATGGTCTAGGTTATAATGTTAACATCATTATATGTGGTGATACTCCCAAATCAGGCACCTATCATAATCTAATAATGACCTGGTCCCTAATATAATAAATGAAGGGATAGGCATAAGAATGCCCCCCCACCATAAATATATGGGGGGAACCATACTGAAGGCTCTATCCTGATCTCAATCCTACTTTACCTAATAATTCAAGAAAAGATTCTCCTACCTACTTCAACTATGCCAAGGAGTAAGGCAAAGGAAGATTTCATCCTAATATCTATCTTTGCTTCACCCAATAGGATATCAAGGTAAGCTTGCATTCTTAATATATATAAATTTAGTAAGGCATAATTTTCAATTGAAACTTGCCTTCTCAATATCTAACTTTATTTTGCTTCTATATTAAGGCATAAATATCAAGGGAAGCTTACTTTTAGATAAATAGCTTTATTCTTTCCTTTCCTACTTAGTTATGCCCTACCCGATAAGGTAAGGTAATCTTGATTCTCGATAAATAACTTCATTCATGTCCTACCTAGTTTCATTTCTATAGTGTATTATTAGATATCAAGGGAAGCTTATTTCTTGATCTATAGCTTGCATATATATTATTACCCTACCTACTTATATATGCCATACCTACTTAGATTATATAGCTAAGAAGGGAAGTTTTCTTCAGGATAGATAGATTTAGAAACAAAGTTTTGAATCATGGTACATATGTAACACACACACACACACACACACACACACACACACACACACACACACACACACACACACACACACACACACACACACACACACACACACACACACACACACACACACACACACACACACCATTGAGTATGGCATAATTAATTTAGCTAATTGAGTACTCCTTAATTATTTTACCTAATTTAGTATGCCTTATATGATTAAATACCCAAGCTATATCTTGATATTGACTATGCTCTACCTAAATATCTGAGCCATATATTGATCTTGACTATGCCCTACCTAAATTATTGTACTTGAGTATGTCATACCTAATTTAAAATTACTCAAGTATGCTCTACCTACCTATATTTATTTCCATACCTAATTGAGTATGTCCTACCTACTTGATTATTCCCTACCTACTGAGTATGCCCTACCTAATTGAATACTTAAGCCAAATATTGATATTGAATACCCATATGTAATCATGATTGTATCTATCTTACCCAATACATATCTTGAATACCCTATACCTAATTGAACACCCACCCATATATTGAAAGGAGAGGGGGAATTATCATGCTTGAAAATTAGTAGAGGGGGAAATATTAGATCAATGGATTAAGGAGAGGGGGCCTTGTCAAGGGATTCTTAAAAATTAGGAGAGGTGGCATTATCACCTATATAGAGAAAGGAGAGGGGTTACTTACTGAGCCATGTCTTAAAAGGAGAGGGGGAATTCTCACCTATATATAGAAAGGAGTGACCATGGATGATAAGAAAAAGGCTTGAAGGCAAATTGGGGATTAATTCTTAAATAACTTGTGGGATTTTCAATCAATATATCTATTAATATGCATAAATGACTATCATGTAGCATACATCCTATAGCATACTTTTATTAATGATATGGTCATTCATACATGGTATCTACCATATACCTAGTACAAAATGTAGGGATATTGTCACTCATACATGACATTTACTTGTAGTCATAATAAAATCACTCATACTAGACATGAATTTAGATAATCACCTTTGTACACTCCATTAAAAATAGAAGGAATCTAAACACCATTCAAGAATCATCTTAAAATGATATCATTCACTTTGAAACAAATTAAAATGTCCCTTTTTGGGGAAATTTCTTAATTCTATAATTTATTTAAATTCCCTTAAAAATACTAAATATAATTATAATTCAAATACTAAATAACACATCTAATATTTAATACTGAATACTCAAATAAATTCTTATTTCAATCAACTGATTACATAATAATATATCAAGATAATATCAATGAATTAAAAACAACAAACTCTTACTTGGAAGATGAATTCCAAATTTTGATTTACAAAAACCATATGTTCTTACATAATATTGATTCAAGACAACAATAATTTATTCTTAAAAAACAACCATCAATTGTAAATGATTCAAAACTATTATAATAATAACATAAACAACTACAACTTCTTACAATAATATTTGGCATAAATGTGATTCTCAGATGGAATCACCTCACATGGACAAGAGGGTTTTTATCCTCCAATATAATAATGGAAAACAAGAGGGTTTTCTTCTTCCAAATCTCCTCACTCCAAGGTTTTTTGTCCTAGGAGAAGAAACTGAACAAGAAATGCTCAAGTTTTAGCAAAGAGGTTTGATAAAAATATGATAAGGGATTGAATTATGAATGAGTGTAGGAGAGGAGAATAAATAAAGTGTTAAGGTGAGAGAGACAAAGGAGGGTGAGGTGTACCACATGGAAGCACCCTATTACACAAAGGGTCCACATGTCAATGGAAAATGTGGTCCAATAAGAAAAGCACATTTCCAACATGAGGGGCCATAAAGTGGTGCGATAGTGAACTCCACTAGCAAAAATATTGTAATAATGAGATCCACTAAATATGTTCACACACATGTGTGTAATAGTGAACTCCAATAAAAAAATCTTGCAATAGTGAGATCCACTAAGGATGTGTACACACATTTGTGTAATAGTGAACTCCACTAGAAAAATATTGAAATAGTGAGCTCCACTAAGGATGTGCACACACATGTGTGTACTAATGAAATCTTGTAGAAAAATATTGAAATAGTGAGCTCTACTAATGATGTGCACACACATGTGTGTAATAGTAAACTCCACTAGCAAAAGTATGAAATAATGAAACCCACTAAGAATGTGCAACATAAAAGGTCCACCTTTCATTTTTATCCTTTATTTTTTTTACTTTTCTATTTCAAGTCTAGTGACACTTTATAAAGTCACTGTATAATTTCCCTTGTTTATCTTAATAATTAATTAATCATAAGTAATCATTATAAATGACTTAAGACAACTTATAATTTAATTAATTAAATATTCCCTTTATCCCTTCCAAAATATCATATTGGAATTAAATAGGCTAAGGGTTTTCACTAACAACTTATGTAGAAAAATGGGATATTACAATCTTCCCTTCCCAAAATTGCTTGTCCTCAAGTAATTATAGATTTTGGTGCTGAAGAACTTGATCTCCTTCCTAGGTGGCATCTTTTGGTGGTAAATCCCTCCATCAAATTAAATATTCATTAATTATTTTACTCCTCAATATTCTCTCCATGACATCCAAAAATGCCTTAAGAGTTAGTATCAATTTACCCTCTTTTTCCAATGGTGGAAGCTTGGGAGAAGGTGTAATATGTTGCTCGAGTGCCTTTTTGAGGCACAAAACATGAAATAAATTATGGATATTACTATTATTATGTAACTCCAATTCATAATCAATATTTCCTATCCTCTGCACAATCATGTATGGTTCATAAAATTAGGGCTTGAGCTTCTCTACACCACACTTCTTCAAAGAAGATTGCTTGTAGGGATGCAACTATAAGAAAACCAAGTCTCATAATTCAAAATATCTCTCAATCCTATGCCTATCTGCATAGATATTTTATTGATTATAATCCTACTATAGATTATCCTTAAGTGATTTTAAAATATTTTAACTCTCTTCGACCCAATATTTGGCCTTAGGAACTCAGTTGTCATAAAATGCTAAATAAACAAAAGATGTAGCATCATAACCATATAAATCCCTAAAAGGAGTCATGCCAATTGAAATGTGATGGGTAGTATTGTAACAATTCTCATCCAAGTATAACCATATGATCTAAACCTTATGTTGACCTAAAACATAGTTACATAAATAACCTTCCACCCATTTATTAAAAATCTATGTTTGTCCATCTGTCTATGGATGATAACTAGTGCTCAAAGATAATTTGATACTTGTCAATATAAAAATATCCTACCAAAACATACCAAGAAACCTTTTGTCCCAATCACTAATAATGTTACTAGGTAGGACATGGATTCTAAATACCTCTATAAAAAATAACTATGCAACTTGTGGTGTTTTATACTCTAAAGATATGGTGAATAATTGAGCATATTTGGTCAACCTATCAACTACCACAAAGATACCATATTTTCCCTACACTTGAGGAAGTCTTATAATAAAATCCCTCAATATTCATCAAAATATAAGTAATATAAACACCATTCAATATTTATTTTAAAAATATAACATTCACTTTGAAATTTTTTTTACCCACTACTAGATTAGAACACACTCTACCAAATGAGGGAGTGACTAAGGATGATGAGGGTATGATTAAGGATGATGATTACCAATGAGGAAATGATTAGGAATAATTATGGATGAGGATGGAGTGATTAGGGATGATGAAGGATGATGAAAGGGATGAGAGAGTTATAAGGGATGATGATTGATAATGAGGGATGATTAAGGGGTGACTAGAGATGATGAGAAATGATGAGAGTTGATGAGGGAGTGATTAGGTATGATAAATACCAATGAGGAAGTGATTATGGATGATGATGAAATGATTATATATGATGACAAATGATGAAAATGTGACTAGGGATGATGATAGACCATGAGGGAGTTATTAAGGATAAGGAGGGATGGTGAGGGATGTTGAGTATTGATGATGAAGTGATTAAGGATGATGAGGGATGATGACAATTGATGATGGACTGATTAATCATGATGAGGGATTATGAGGGATAATGAAGGAGTGATTAGGGATGATTAGGGATGATGAGGGTTAATGAGGGTGTGATTAGGTATAATTAAGGCCAATGAGGGAGTGATTAGGGATGATGAAGGAGTGACTAGGGATGATTAGGTAAAATGAGGGATGATAATGGAGTGACTAGGGATGATTAGGGATGATGAGGGTTGATTAAGTAGTTATGAGGGATGATGAGGGTCAATGATGGAGTGATTACGAATGATGAGGACCAATAAGAGAATGACCAAGGATGATAAGGGATGATGAGGGCTGATGATGGAGTGTTAAGGATGATGAGGGTCAATAAGAGAGTGATTAGGGATGATTAAGGGAAATGAGGGATGGTGAGTAGGGATGATTAAGGATGATGAAGGTTGATGAGGTGATTAGGTATAATGAGGGGCATTGAGTGAGTGATTAGGGATGATTAAGGATGATGGGGGTTGATGAGGGAGTGACTAAGGATGACTAGGGATGATGAGGGTCTATAAGGGAGTGATTATGGATGATGAGGGATGACAAGGGAGTGATTAAGGATGATGAGGGAATGACTAGGGATGATGAGTGATGATGAGGAATAATGATAGTGGAATTAAGGATGATGAGGGATGATTAAGATCAATAAGAGAGGGATGAAGGATAATGATGAATGATGAAGAATTGATTAAGATGATGAATGATAATTTATGCACTTTAACCCATCTCTCCGTATGATTTGGGGAGAGGGAGAAAGTGATATGAGTCATTTTGATATGATCTTGATAAAATAAGGTTTGAAATCACTCCCTCCACCCCAAATAGTAGTGGTAGTGGTTGTGATAATGGTAATATCCTATGTGAGTTTATAATGCTAGAAAATGATTTGTTTTATGTGAGTTTGGAATAATGCATGAGATTGTAATTGAAACATGCATGGATTGACCCATCTATTTTGTTACATCCCCATTCCTCACTAAGCAAACTATTTTATTATCCATGGATATTTTTAGTTGACAAATTTATTTGGTTATTTTTAACTAATCTTTGAGATATATGTTGTTATAGGACAATAGGATATTGCTTAGGTTACATGATTAAATTGCTATGAGTTAGCTGTAGTGTATATGTTTACATTATGAACATGTTGATTTATTATTTTAGCTATATTCTATGATGAACATATATCATGATGTTATGATCTAACTACATGCTTTTTGTGAGGTTGATGAAGGATAACTCATCCCTCAGAGTTTGATGGAGGGAGAGCATCATTGGAGAGGGTGACGTAAATGGAGATGTTAGAAGATGTTAGAGAAACTAACTACCCTTCACACACCACATTATCGAGCACATGTTAGATGCATAATAAATGGTTAGCATAATGTGTTTTAATGATGTTTGCATTAGATAGTTTAACATGGTTGCTAGCATAGTTTATTGTTTTTATAGAATTTATCCTATGTGATTTGCTTGTGTGACCATAAAATGCTTTTAAAAATATGATTTTCATAATTAGATTTAAATTTTAGATATATTGATTTATTTATCATTACACTGTCATGATATTTGAAGAGCTAATTTAATTAGCAGATATACTAATTATTATTATTAGTGATAAGTTAGTAAAATATGATAAATTATATTTAAGAAGAAAAAATGAAAAAAAAAATATAATAGATAAATAAAAAGGAAAGGTCTAAAATTAGAGAAAACAAAAGTGAGATATTAATAAAAACAAAGAAAAAATAAATAAAGAGAAAAATCTTTAAAAACAAAAAACTACACCTTTTTCCATGGAGAAGAGAGATAAAGATTAAGGGAGGCAAAATGAAAATGAGAAGGGAGGCACAATAGGAAAGAAGTGATTGGGAGTGAAGAAAAGGAGAAGAGATTCAAGCAGAGGAAAAGATCTCTTTAGAATCAAGCTAGTTTGGGTTAGCATTTATGAGGTAGGTAATGTGTTATGTTCTATTGATTATGTAAAATGTATAAATAAACTCTTATATTTCTATTGAGTTATGAAAACATATATATATATATATATATATATATATATATATATATATAAACACAACAATCATGATAATTAAGTGTGGAAATTTATATAACAATGCATATCATTTATTTTATACTGATATGAAAACCTAGGTATGGTAAAAGGTGTTTAAATATACAAACTATGATTTAGTTGAATGATCTCATATATGATGTTTAAATATAAAAAACTATATAAATGACATTTCATTTAATAAGAAATCAAAATAATATAGCAACAAAAAAATAGATATGAAATCAGTCCATACAGTATTGAGATCACTAATAGGTATATCATATAGATAGTAAAATCAAAGTTATCAGCATACCATGCAAATATCGTTAAAATATACCTAGACAGTGATATCTATTTATATGCTCTAAATCTACTAGGCCTATTTATATAATATATATCATGAGTATTTAGATATCAAGCCACTAAAATCTACTGGTATATAGCATTAGACAGTGATATCTATTTGGCATCAAATAGATATGAAATCATTCCATACCATTGTCTGTTGTGATTGGTTAACATAAATCCAAAATTAATATTAGATATGCACCTAAATCATTCCACTTTTGATAGGTAAAATATCCAATAGGTTTTTAGTCAATGTTATAGAGCTGATTGATATTCTAAATTACTTTTTCTAACTACAATCTAACAAAAATAATTTTATTTAAACTACAATGACCTAATTTAAAAAGCAACAACTCATTTTAAATCAATAGTGATTTGTGTGTCTATGATTTATACGTAAATATATTATGAAATGATTTTATTTAACTAATATATACCTATTTCATTTAAATAACATGCAATGATTTGATTTGAATAACATGTAACATATCACCATCACTAGACTTGACATAACCCATTACCTCTAATGACAAAGTAAAAAGAGTTATACCAATGTCTTAGAATTTTGGATGTTACATCTCGATATCAAAGGATTGGTAATCTATGCATTCAAACTAGGGCATACCTTTTGTCCCCAGATCTCACTTGATCTAAACAAAGATATTATCAAACCTATATATTATATATTATATTAAATTGATTATCTTACATAATGGTAAAACTATGTATTTAACAGTTAACATAGACTTGTAGTGTTGACATATAATTATTAAAAACATTATAGGAAAGAGAAATACACCACTAATAATCAATAATCAGGTTCTTTGCATGAAATAATAGAAGAGTTAAGAATAATAGGGAACTTTATTCTTTATTATTATTTATCTTGTAATAATCCTGAATCTGCCTGAATAAAAGCCAAAGGATGGAATTTCAAGGCTCAAACTGAAGCTTATTTTTATTCTTTCTTTGCTATGTGGTTGTGGATTTAACATCCTTGATCTACCCTAATTTTGGCCCTTCCTTGGTTATCAGATTTGGAGGACTTATTTTCTAATTGGGGGTTTGTGGAATGGACTACATCTTTGAGTGGGTTACATTGACTAAGTTGGGTATATATGGTGATTTAAAACTTAGTTACACTCCAAATCATATCTTGTATACTTAGATAATTATAATAAGTATATTATGGTTTATTAAATAAGTATATAGTAAGGGGATGTTAGTCGATACAATAATATTAATAGATTATAATGATCTATATACCAGACCAGGTATATATATGGTGGCTCTTAGTAATGTATAATCACAATGATACTAAAATATGGAATCACATTTTCAAAATAAATATGTGAATGCCTAATATAGTTAAATTATATGTGTAACTATTCATTATGTTGCATTATTCTATAGTTTTAAGTATATCAACTTTCTATATTCTAGGTAGATGAATATACCATGTTATGGTGTAACATAAAGGTTGATAGGAGTTTATAGCATGTATTTATTATTGAATTTAAGTCATAATAGAATAAACCAAGTGATATATACTTACTAATTCATACAATGTATTTGATAATAAATGTAACTAGTTCATATTGAAATGATTAAAGTCAATAACTAGGGATAGCTAGTTAATTGTTAAGCAACATATTTTGTTAGTAGATAGTAACTAGTGACTAACTAATATAATATAGAATAATGATTGTATATATACCATGTGGGTTAATATACTATTAGTCACTATCTATTCCTCTATATTAATGCATTCTAACATACTATCAAATTGGGTTGATAGTTAGTATACTGCTAGTAAATTATAATCGGGGATAGTTAATAAAGTTAACAAAAATCAAGTTAGGAATATGTATTTTATAGTGATGTTGTTATAATAGTTACGTATTAATTAACATGAGGATACATGTAGTTAATTAAAAATTGTGAAGTTTGAACCATTAATTTAATATTTATGGGTTGTGATTTTAGTGCATATATAGAACATACTGTAAGTTGAATCTACTTATGGGACTAGGAAATGTATCTTTATATGGATTAAGTATTCATACAAAAATATCACATATATAGGTGTATTGGGTCATATGCCTATATCCATAACTAAATGTATGGTTTAAATAAGTCAAAGGGTTATGTGGATCATGAAACTATAAACCATATGATTACAATTTCCTAAAAATGTAATAATTATGTATATGAAAGACTATGTTCACACGAGACATAATCTAGGTATTTGATTCTCTATAAATATTATGGTTTTTAGTATATATTTGTATGGTATTGAAAACTTATGTGTAGTACATGTTGTGAGTATATTAATATGTACAAGTGTTTAAACATATATAACATATAATAGTGCATCATAATGTGAGCCTATATGTTGTGTTTCTTCTAATTGTTAGTATGCAGTTTAAATATAGGGTATACCTAGGTGGTATAACCCATAATTGCTTGATTATTATTTATGATTATGATACATTTGGTTCTCAAAATTGTAACTCTGATTATTCACAATTGTGTAGTTGTTATCATAGGCAATTAACTATGACATTATGGGATGTCATAGAGAATATTTTAGTGGAAAACTATAGTTTAAATATATGTTATACCCAGGTG
>JARHVA010007423.1:0-47500 GCA_037957365.1 Torreya grandis
TCTCTCTCTCTCTCTCTCTCTCTCTTTGCTCTTGACTTGTAAATCACATTAGGCCTTGAAACTGACCTTTATGTCTCTTTATATGTGTGTTTAACCTCATTATAAAAATTAAAAAACCTATATCATTCAAACAATCTTCTTTACATCCTTAATAGGCCTTGAGAACACCCCATGACACCTAATTAGGTCAGGCAAATTTTAGAACTAGCCTAGTTATAGACTTGGACTTAAGGTCTTATCTTTGTAGGCTCACCTTAAAAACTCTCTTGAGCTCTCAAATGCCTCATATTATTCATAAATCACCCTCATACATCCTCTTATTCCTTTGTGCATCCATCTCACTAGTACACCATGCTCAAAGCTTCTCACTAGGATTTTACAAACTATGACTAGTGCCCTAACTAGGATTCTCAAGCACTTGAAGCTTGACAAATGATATTAAAACACTCTTTGATGATGATATACATTGATCACATGATTTAATTTCTCCTAAAACAATTTCATACCTATGTATAACCTCATCATTCTCACCATGCACATGCTCATGATATGACTATGCCTGTTATGACTAGGCTTCTCAAGACACCTTAAACTCAAGAACTAGTACTCAAAACAGATTTAATTATAAATTGATCTTAACCTTGACATCAAACACAAAATAATAATTAGGTTTCCTTCAAATTATCTCTCAACAAAAATACATTAGGTTGCCTTCAAATTTTCTCTTATCATATAGCTTCCTTATCACATCAACCACACAAGCTCATGTCTCACATATCATTCACCATACATCTTCACTTGATGAAATTTGTAATCAATGACATAAAACTTTACATCAATGAAAAAAAAATCTCAACAAACTCCCCATTTATCATTAATGGTAAAACATTATTCAATATGATCACTCTCATCTCCCTTCTTGAACTTTTTCTCCCTTTACCATTAATTGCAAAGGTTCTTACACAAGTTGCCATTTGGAACCATAACTTTTTTGAATTTTTTTTTCAAACACAGAGTACGAAGCATTAAGGTAACATTATTCACCTTACTCCATGCATACCTCCTTAAAATTAACTCAAATCACATGACCACTTCTCAACACAGATCAAACTCATCAACAAACTGAATAGTCCCCCCCCAAGCATCTACCATGATTTTACTAATTGAATAGTCTCTTCATGAATCATAATGGAGTAAATCATTTAATAGGAAAATAGAACAAAAAAAACTTAGTATATTTCTATATATCCAAGCTTTCAAAAGACTAAATATTTTTTAGGATTCTCTTAGGCTTTATTTGCACCTTAGGCTTGACCTTTTCATCATCTATGAGATCAATAATCTTAGATGATAATGAAAATTCCTGAATTGATTTCTCATTTGAATTATGTTCTAACATATAAAATAATCCACTTGAGATTGTAGACTAATCATGACTCACCTTTGTTATCTTTGCTTTCCACACATTCATTTGCCTTCTCTCTTGTAATCTAGGAGCTTCAGAGCTCTTATTTTGACTTAACGAACTTCTTAATATAGTAGGATAAAATATTAAAATGTGTCCTACATTATGATAAATATATAAAAACACCTTATACATACCTCTTGACTGATGTGAACTGTGACTCCTTCCATAGTCCTATGAGTACTCATTCTTGGAGGGTCTTCTACACTCTCTTTCTCTATGACCAAACTAACTACATACAAAATAATAACCATTGAATAAAATAACATAAACCATAGTATTAAGATATTTTATAGGTCTTTTCATGTTGGCCTTCTTGTCTTCAATATAGTTCTCCTTGACTTGAGCTTCCATCTTTTGGTATTCTTTGAAACTAAGACCTGTCTTATCACTTGCAAAATTTTGACTACTCAAGATGTCATATATAGCCTCAGTGCTATTTTCAAACTTCACAAAGGTATTCACCTTGATATATGCTTGATCCAGCTCATATTTCAAATCTTCCACTTTAGTTTTATACCAAGTGCATTATTCCTCTTTAGCCTTTAGGTTTGCATTTACTATTTCCATCTGTGTTTCAATCTGATTGATACAAGTCTCTTGTTCATATTATTATTGGTTAGAAAAAAACCCTTACCATATTATTTCATCCATGTACTATATATTATGACATATCATAAACGTGGATCAAATTTTCTATGATTCCCTTTAGGTTATACATACCTCAATTAGGCTTTATCTCATCTTTAGGTCTCATGGAGACCTAATCCCATTAGGTATACATAGGACACATTACACTTTACCTTCCTTGAAACACATTGAAACATATCATATAAAAGTAAAACATCATATTTAAATCAAGTATACCCTTGATAAGTTCATCTATACTCCATAAAACCTTTCAAGTACAATCACCATTGAAGCACACCACTTTTAGTATTCATAATTAGGCCTATGCATACCCAGAAAGTCTATTTTGAACAACTAGTTCATTATTTTATAACTTAGTAAAGGTAAATGATAAGGATCCAATGATGAGTGGGTGTTCATATAAATTTATCAAATTATTAGTGTTGATTGTTAAAGACCTGACTTATCCACATAGATCGATAGATCCGATTGAGTCAAAGTTTCTAGATTGCATGAGATGAGATCAATTGCCATATGTTTAAAATTTGAGAATTAACACCTATGAATTGAATTTTAGACAAGATAAATGGTTTTTATTTGACCCAAAGCTGAGAGAACACAAGATGTGATTATTATGACTGAGGTTTAACTATGACCATTTGAATTTGAATATTTGAATTTTACAAAGGAAAAACTAGTGTCTGGTTTTTGAGTCATATATTTTTATCAATAATTAATTTGACCATGTATTAAAAACCAAAGTGATAAATGACTCCAATTAAATATGTAAATATGTATTTGAAGATCTATAAGTGTGCACAGATAAAGATATTGAGCTCCAAAGTTGACTGTGTTTGTGCATATTTTGCAAGTAACACGAGAGGGTGATTGAAATTATTATGATATGGTTTCAATATATATTGATGAATTATATATTATATCATGTTATAGAATCCATGAGGATGATATATGTGAATTTTTAATGTTTGACCAATCGTATGCAGTATGAATAAAGAATTTTAAGATGATTGTGTTTTTATTCATAATGACTATGTGTATAGATAAGTGTTTGAGCATTTTTTGCTGAAATAAAAGGGTAATATGATGGGTATGGACACTTAAAGGGGACCTATAGATCATGTATAATGGGTACATGGTTTTGGAAAGTGTTTTGATGTTCTTTGTTTGCTCGAAGAAGTGTCAAATAGCTTATAGGGTTTCCATAGGACCTAAAAGTGATTTGAAAGAGGATTGTGATTGTGACCCATGTGACATGACTTAAGGGTGAAGGCATATATTATGGATAAAAAGGAAAAGATTTTGGTCTTGTTAATTCATGGATGATCTATATATAGTGAAACCAAAAGTATTGGTTTATAGACTTGTGATCAAGAGACTCGAGAGAGATTTGAGAGAGCCATGTGTGTGTAGATTATGGAGTGAAGGAGGGGTAGAGTTCCTTGTGGATGAGTTGATGAGAAAATAATTTTGAGGAATATTTATATGACATATTAGTCATAATTATATTGGTATAATATGTGTCTTACTATTTGAGTATGAGCAAAGGTGAAGAGTGATAATATGAGGTCCATCATTAAGTGTTGAAGACATCAGTGCAAAGGTGGATGTGTTCATAGGTGTTGTTTTAGAATCCCATAATGTAAGGTGGTTGTAGCCTCCTTGTAAGGTAAAACTTGATAAAATTATGGTCATTGTTATAGTTTAGCTAGATAGGTGTGGCAATACTTTGTGGGATTATAATCTCACTAAATAGGGGTTGTAGTTCCTTGATCAATTATAGTTGGTATGAATTAGTTATTGTTATTATAGGATAGTAGTCCAATTTAGGTTCTAATGGGTTGTATTCCCCAAAAGGGTTTCTCATGTATGTCATGTGTTATGTGATTGATCTTGCATTGTCTCTTTTGATCATTACTATGAATGATGTGTATGCTTCATGAATGATTGTGGTAATTAATTAAGTGTTTTAAAGATTAGAATTAAAGTTGGATTATTTGGGCTCACTGATCACCCCACTGCTCAGTGATTGTACTTATAACAATTGGTATCAAATCAGGTCCTTTGTTAAAGGCTTAACAACTTGAAGGTGATCAAAGGTACAATGGTTGACAAATAGGTTATGGCTTGTCTTCAAGATAATACATTTTGTACTTTATTAGAAGTTAATAGTGTGAAGACATAAGTGCAAAATATAGAGGTAACAGTCAAGAATATACAAGTCATGATGAATACAGATCTCAATCAAAGAATCGAACAATTAAAAAGTAAATACATGAGTTAATCAAATGTACTCTTATCTAAGGACAAAAGGGATTCCATCTCCACAAAAAGGGTCAAGAATGAAAATTCATGGATTAGTAATAATCAAGAAAAATGGAGGTCAAATATGAACGATGTCTTTAATGTGTATTGCTTCTATTGAAATCAATTTGGATATAGATATAAGGATTATGCTCTCTCTATACATAAATAAAAATGGATCTCATATATTATAACTATAACCAAGAAGGTCACAAAACCAAGAATGAAAAAGGATATACAAGTCATTGAAACTATCAAATAGTTTAAGAAGACCAAGTCTAAAGAAGAAAATAATCAAATTCCAAGAAGATCACCAAAGGAAGAGTCATTGTTTTTTCAAGAAGCTTTTCATACTCAAGAAGATGAGAACAAGAGATGGTTTATAGATAGTGGATGTTCAAATCATATGACAAGAGACAAGATCAAGTTTATCTATCTCAAAAGGGCCAACCTAGGTGTAGTTAAAATTTGGTAACAACAAATTTGCTAACATAGTTGGCAAAGGGATAATGAATTTGGACAATGATCATACTAAGAATGAGAATGTATTATATGTATAAGGTTTGACACATAATCTTTTAAGTGTGAGCCAAATGTGTAAGCAAGGAAATGTTATAACTTTTCATGATGATGAAAGTGAAATAAGAAAGGAAAAATTTGGAAGATTAATTGCAAATATTCATAAAATAGATAACAACATATATGTATTCCTTGAATCTAAGAAGGAAGAGTGCTTCATAAGTCAATTAGAAGAAAGCTAGCTTTGGCATAGAAGGCTTGGAAATTTAAATTTTGATAATATGATAAAAATTAGTTCAAAGGGCTTGGTAAGGTATATGCCTAAGGTTTCTAAGATTCCTCATTCTCTTTACAAGGCATGTATTTATGGGAATAAAACAAAGATAATATATAAGACCAATGAGTTATCCAATACAAAGCCATTAGAGTTGATCCACACTGATATATGTAGACCTATGAGAACTCTGTTGGTCCCCAAAAATGTCACTTATTTTTGGAACAACATATGAACTATTTTGGTCTTACATGAACAAAATCATCTCTCCTATTTTTTTTAAAAAAATTTCTAAGCATTCGAGTTCTTCATTTTTCAAAGCTTTTCCAAAAATCTACGGACTCTGTAGGCCAAGTTCTACGGGCTTCATAGGTTGATTTCTATGGACTATGTAGATATGTTTCTATGGACTCAACATGCTTGAAATTAGTAGGTTCAATAGGTTCAAAGGCTTCTGTAGGTGAGTTCAATCAAAAGAACAAGTTTCCAACACCTAGTCATTTTCAAGACTATTTCAATGGCTTGGTTCAATAAAAAAAAGTCCATCAGCAAGCTTCAAAGAACAAAGGCTTGAACCATTGAACCATTGAACCTTGAACCATTTTGGTTCAATGGTTCAACAAGTTCAATGACCAATTGGTTTAATGTGCTTGGTGCAAAAGATCAAAAAGACTTAGCCAAATAACGAAGAATGAACCGATTGAACCATTGAACCGTTGAACCAAAGTTGGTTCAATCAGTTGGTTCAATCGGTAGGTTCAAGGATCTGCCCCAAAGCCAAAGAGGCTAGTGCCCTTGTGGAGGGCAGGAAACATTTGTTCAAAGGTCAAAGAAAAGATAGAATTCCTTTGGATTTGTTCAAAGGCCCAAAAGGAACAATTCTTTCAGACTTTTTGTTTGATGGAAATGATTAAGTGAAGAAGGCTGAAGGAATTCACTCGAGAAGAAAGCCCAAATAAATTTAAAGGAACAAATGGCTAAGGAAAAGAAGATTTCTTTCAGACTTTTTGTATGAAGGAATTCCTTCATACTTTTTTGTCCGAAGGAAAATCCCGACGGAAAAAGCTCGAGAGCCAAAAGCCCATAGAAGAAGCAAGAACCCACCAGGAAAGTTAAAGCTTGAAGTCCACCCAAAAAATCATTAAGGGTAGGTACCCTTGCGGGGGGAACTTGAAGACATAGAAGAGAGCCTTCCAAAAAACTTAGACAAAAAAGATTTTCAAAGAACAAGGATGGAACCATTGAACCTTGAACAAAATGGTTCAACAAGTTCAACTGGTTCGAAGGTTCAATATTTTAGGGTCTCAAAGGGACTTAGAAAGATAAAGGAAGCAATGATTGAATGAGACACATAATGAACCAATGAACTGGTTAAACCTTGAATTGAAAGAGTTCAAAGTTTAATGGTTCATAGGTTTAATGGTTCAAGGGCGGCCTTAGTCAAGGGAAAAAGCAACAAACATGTGGTTCAATGGATGGTTCAACCAAGGAGCGAGAAAGTGATTGAACCAAGAAGCGATGGAACAAAAGAGACAGAATGAACCAATGAACCAAGGAACTTTCATAGGTTCATAGCTTCAAGGTTCAACATGGTTCAAGTAGCTGGCGACCTTGATTGTCCCACGGCCGTCAAATTTAAAGTAAAGAAATATCCATGGAAATTCAAATAAAGCATGGAATTTAAAGGAAGAACCAAGTGACTAACCAAAAAGATAGCTTGATAGCTCAAATCATAGCAGGAAAAGACAAAAGTAGAAAGAGGACAAAGAGGAAAATATCTACGTAGTAGTTATTCCGGTAGCTAAAATAGTCTGCGAAGTAGATTTTCTAGCTTGAAAACATTGAGGACGCGGCCTATTTTTATTCCATGAATTAAAGGCAAAATGGATAGCTGCGTAGACGTCAAAAGGGATAGACTAGATGATCCAGACTTGGGAGAAGACATATGGGGTGAAATGACATGCCATAGTTAAGATTGTTGCCCTATTTTCAATGCAATCCTTTGACAAACCTGGAAATGCATTCAAGGCATTGAATGAATAGCATGGGCCATTCTATGGAACAAAGCACCAAGTCTTTCTTGGCTGATATATATTGTAATCTCTTTTATTGTCTTAGGGAGATCTTCCCATTACCAAAATCAAAACTTTTCCCAAATTAAAAGGCATTACTGAGACTTTGAGCTTAGATTGTAGTTTATATTATTTTATTTGAATGAGAAAGCAAGTGACTTGCAGACTTTGTGATATTATAGCTTGTGCTATTTTAGGAAATTGTTCTTATGTCTATTTTCTAGGAGGATTCTTGTTTATTTGATCTACCAAGTAGAACTAGCAGAAGTAATCAGGAAGGCGTCTTGAAGTCAGTTGTGGAAGACATTGTGCTGACATAATTGTTTTCAGTGTGTGTTTTTATTTTCTATTTCTATGTAAAGGACCTTGGGATGACTTTGTGGCCCCATTGTTCTTCATATCTCACTCTTTGGGTAGTTGAAGTGGAGACTTTGTGCTACACTTCATTCTACTAGTTACTGCACCCTTGACACCCTGTTACTTATCCTACCAGAAAGATTCTCGTTGTTTGCAAGAACAAGCACTTTTGAAAGAAGAGAAGTGCCTTCTATCACTTCACCAGGATTTCTACTATCTAGGAAGGGATCTAGCTCTTGGCTGAATGTTACTTCTAAATGAAGAGAAGTACCTTCACTAATCACCCAAGATTTCTCTTTTTTTTGTTAACATCATCTCTGAAAAAAGAGAGATGGATGGCTTATCCCACCCCTGTGTCTTACTTTCTGCTTATATATATAGTATATAGCCTTTGTATATTTAATAGGGAACCTCCCCTTGATGAGAGGAGAGATTTTTCCCCTGTTGATGTAGTAAAATTACACACCTGGATGACCAATCTCCCTATGTTGTGGTGATAGGAACTATTTTTGTCACCAATTAGCTGGTTGACAAAATATTCACCCAACAGTTTTTGGTGACTCTGCTAGGGATGAACATACAGTCTGAAGCTTCAAGTTTTAGATTGAAGTAGTTCCTTCCCTTATCCATTATATAGACTTTGGTGACTTTGTGACATGTCCTACCCATTATTCGTTATAGCCTTACCATCTTCCTCTACCTCTGTTATTTTATCTGGTCTATAAAACTAGAGATACTGGGAAAGAGTGCGCAGTTTGAAGCCTCAAGATAAAGCAGAGCTAGTCATTTTCCATTTTTATTTTGAAATTTGGCCACTCCATCTAGATTTTTTATCCCTATTTTTTATAATTAAATCATGGTAGTTTGAGGCCCTTGGGGTAACTCTTTTGGCCCACTCAACTTGACTCCACCTCTGCATGAACTTCCATGCAGCGCAAGAAAGAAATTACCCAAATTCTTTGGAGATGGTAGAGTTCACCCTGATGAACACATCATGGCTTTTAACATAGCCTATGGTGTGATAAGGGTGGAATTTGAAGACGTGGTAGTTAGGATTTTTGTGGAAACCCTACAAGGTGCTGCTATAGACTGGTTCTACCATATGCAAGCTAGATCAGTGACTGAATGGGATACACTCAAAGCTAAGTTTGAAGCTAGGTTCAAGCCTGTAGAGGATACACATGCTTTGCTATCCTAACTCACTCAAATGAAAAAGGAACCTCATGAGCCTATGAGGGATTTTATTGCCAAGTCTAACAATCTAAGGCATAGGATTCCCATGGTCACCCAACTAACACCTTAGAATCTCAAATGCTTCTTCATCAAATCCCAACTTCCTAAAGTGAGTTTTCTATTGAGATAGGCTAGACACATAGACCTTATTGCTACTCAGGACTTAGCTACTGAGTTAGAAGATGACCTTATCTTGGAAAGAAAGATATGGAGAGATCCTAATAGAGGTAAATCCTCTTCATCTTCTGAGTATCCATCTACAGACACCACAGATCAGATGGTGCAAAAGCTAGAAAATGAATTGCTAGCCTTGAAAAGGCAAATGGCACAAGGTATTTCTTCTACTCCTCTATAAATAGATATACCAAGGAGGACATTCCCTAATCAACCATATCAAGGCAAGACTACCAGAAGTCAAGGGTAGCCAAATCATCTTCCTCCCCCACAGAGGAACCTTGCCCTTGAAGCACCTCCAACCAACTCAGTAGTTGGATATCTAGAAATAGAACATGTTTCTTATTTCCAACTTGAGTTTGAGCAAGAAAATGGTGCTGATCTCTTCAGGGAGGATCTATAAAAATCAGCTGGTGACTCCCACATTGGTTTTCTAAATTTATAGAATGAACCCAAAAGTGAAGGTGAAGCATTCAAAGGATCATACACAGTATTCACTAGGTCTAAGAATTAGTCAGTCCAGTAGGCCAACAAAGAGAAGACAGAGAAGTGACCCCAACCAACAATTATTGAGCAGAGAACCCCTCTTCCTTTCCAGTCAAAGGACCTAGTGATTGCCAAAGAAGTAAGTACATCAAACATCTATGCACCTTCTACTTCAAATTCGTAGATCAGTCCTCCCCCTCCCAAAAACAAAAAGGATGAACTCCCATCATCTCTTCCAAGTCCATCTAAGTCATTTTCCATGATTGATGATGTCAAGAAATCCAAAATTCAAATGACTGAGTTTGAATCCCTACAAGCCAATCCTGAGCAATTAAACATTGGTGGAGAACTAGGTGCGGACCTGTCTAAGGCAAAGATTGTGGTCACCCAAACGTCAGCCCCTACTGCTCAAATTTTATTTGAGCCTTTAGGTAGGGTTAATTAATTCTTGACCACATACGACACTCATGTCCCAACTGATGAAAGTCCTGTAGCTGGCAATCCAAAATTTCATCCAAACAAGGCATCAAAAAAATTGGTAGGGCCCAGTATAAATCAAGAAGGATCTTCCATCTCCCATGAAGAGAAATCTAATAGAAGATCAGCTTCTGATGATGCTTGGATCTTGGAATCTGATGGCAAAAATTCTTTCACAACTACATGTGGATCTCTATTACTCGGATTGAAGACTGCTCAGGATGAAGAGATCAAACTCTTTCACACCAAAGCGGATGCTGAGCTGATGGTTTGTCAGGGGTCTAATGTTGACAATCAAAATATGTGTTGGAATGAACTTGCAGAACAACAAGCTATGGTGTTGTACCATACTGTTGTACTCCAAAATCAGCAAAAGGAGCCCTTCGCCAAGAGAGCAAGGAGTTATGGTTTTCAAATTAAAGACCACATCCAGCCATGGGGCAAGCAGAAGAAAGAACCAAGAGGAAGATGCAGAAAATTGGTTTCCTAGTGGAGAGCTTCATTCACCCGTCACTGTTTCTAGGGACAGAATGGTTTTCTACTGGTTTATCAAGATGGCATCCCCTTTTCTTCACCTCATAAGGAGTAGCATCTAAAGTACTTCAATTCTTGAAGTATCAGATAAGTTAACCTATACATATATATATATATATATATATATATATATATATATATATATATATATAGTCTTTAGTTCTATTTTGTTCTTTTCATTTTCATTTTTGGAGCTTTTATTTTTGGGTAGCACAACTCCATAGCCCAATGGCACACTTCAAGGCACTGGAGATTCTAGTTTCTACTCCCCTTAGTTGTGTTTCAAGTTTTCACATAAAGGAAGTTCCCCAACTGGAGCTAGCTATTGGTACCCAAAAATGTCACTCATTTTTGTAACAACATATGAACTATTTTTGTCCTGCATGACTAAAATCATCTCTCCCCTTTTTAAAAACAATTTTTTTGAGCATTCAGGTTCTTCATTTTTCAAAGCTTTTCCAAAAATATATGGACTCTGCAGGCCAAGTTCTACGGGCTTCACAGGTTGATTTCTATGGACTCTGTAGATATGTTTCTATGGACTCAACATGCTTGGAATTAGTAGGTTCAATAGGTTCAAAGGCTTCTACAAGCGAGTTCAATAAAAAAAACAAATTTCCAACACCTAGTCATTTTCAGGACTGTTTCAATGGCTTGGTTCAATAAAAAAAAAGTCCATCGGCAAGCTTCAAAGAACAAACTCTTGAACTATTGAACCGTTGAACCTTGAACCATTTTGGTTCAATGATTCAATAGGTTCAACGACCAATTGGTTCAATGCACTTGGTGCAAAAGATCAAAAAGACTTAGCCAAATAATGAAGAATGAACTAATTGAACCATTGAACCGTTGAACTAAAGTTGGTTCAATCAGTTGGTTCAATCGGTAGGTTCAAGGGGCTGCCCCAAATCCAAAGAGGCAAGTGCCCTTGTGGAGGGAAAGCAACATTGGTTTGAAGGTCAAAGAAAAGACAAAATTCCTTCAGATTTGTTTAAAGGCCCAAAAAGAACAATTCTTTCAGACATTTTGTTTGATGAAAATGATTAAGTCAAGAAGGCTGAAGGAATTCACTCAGGAAGAAAGCTCAAAGAAATTGAAAGCAACAAATGGCTAAGGAAAATAAGCTTTCTTTCAGACTTTTTGTTTGAAGGAAAAGCCCGACAGAAAAATCTCGAGAGCCAAAAGCCCGCCAAAGAAGCAAGAACCCATTGGGAAAGTTGAAGCCTGAAGTCTGCTAGAAAAATCCCTAAGGGTAGCTACCCTTGCGGGGGGAATTTGAAGATGCAAAAGAGAGCCTTCTAAAAAACTTAGACAAAAAAGGTTTTCAAAGAACAAGGATGGAACCGTTGAACCTTGAACCAAATGGTTCAACTGGTTCAAAGGTTCAATATTTCAGGGCCTCAGAAGGACTTAGAAATATAAAGGAAGCAATGATTGAATGAGACACATAATGAACCAATGAAACAATTGAACCTTGAACTGAAAGAGTTCAAAGTTGAATGGTTCATAGGTTCAAAGGTTCAAGGGCAGCCTTAGTCAAGGGAAAAAGCAACAAATAAGTGGTTCAACCAAGAAGCGGGAAAGCGATTGAACCAGGAAGCGATGGAACAAAAGAGACAGAATGAACCAATGAACTTTCATAGGTTCATAGGTTCAAGGTTCAACATGGTTCAAGCAGCTGGCAACCATTGACAGTCCTGTGGACGTCAAATTTAAAGTAAAGGAATATCTATGGAAATTCAAATAAAACACAAAATTTAAAGGAAGAAACAAGCGACTGACCAAAAATATAGCCTGATAGCTCAAATCATAGTAGGAAAAGACAAAATTAGAAAGAGGAAAAAGAGGAATATATCTACCCTGTAGTTATTCAGGTAGCTGGAATAGTCTGTGAAGTAGATTTTCTAGCTTGCAAACATTGAGGACGCAGCCTATTTTTCTTCCATAAAGTAAAGGCAAAATAGACAATTGTGCAGATGTCAAAAGGGATAGACTAGATAATCCAGAATCAAGAGAAGACATATGGGATGAAATGACATGCCATAGTTAAGAAAGCTGCCCTATTTTCAATGCAGTCCTTTGACAAACCTAGAAATGCATTCAAGGCATTGAATGCATAGCATGGGCCATTGTATGCAACAAAGTGCCAAGTCTTTCTTGGCTGCTATATATTGTAATCTCTTTTATTATTTTAGGGAGATCTTCCCATTACTAGAAGCAAAACTTTGCCCAAATTGAAAGGCATTACTGAGACTTTGAGCTCAAATTGTAGTTCATATTATTTTATTTGAATGAGAAAGCAAGTGACTTGTAGACTTTGTGCTGTTATAGCTTGTGCTATTTTAGGAAATTGTTCTTATGTCTATTTCCTAGGATCATTCTTTTTTATTTGATCTAACAAGTAGAACTAGTGGAAGTAATTAGGAAGGTGTCCTAAAGTCAGTTGTGGAAGACTTTGTGGTGACATAATTGTTTTCAGTGTGTGTTTTTATTTTCTATTTCTGTGTAAAAGACCATGGGATGAATTTTCTCCCCCATTGTTCTTTGTATCTCACTCTTTGGGTAGCTAAATTGGAGACTTTGTGCTACACTTCATTTTGCGAGTTACTGCGCCCTTGACACCCTATTACTTATCCTACCAGAAATATTCCCATTATTTTTAAGAACAAGCACTTATGAAAGAAGAGAAGTGCCTTCTGTCACTTCACCAGGATTTCTACTATCCAGGAAGGGATCTAGCTCTTGGTTGAATGTTACTTCTAAAAGAAGAGAAGTACCTTCACCAATCACCCAAGATTTATCCTTTATTTGTTAACATCATCTCTGAAAAAAAAAGAGATGGATGGCTTATCCCACCCCTGTGTCTTACTTTTTGCTTATATATATAGTATATAGCCTCTGTATATTTAATAGGGAACCTCCCGTTGATGAGAGGAGAGATTTTTCCCCTGTTGATGTAGTAAAACTACACAACTGGATGACCAATCTCCCTATGCTGTGGTGATAGGAACTATTTTGCTCACCAGTTAGCTGGTTAACAAAATATTCACCCAACAAACTCAAAGTATTCAAGGTAATATATACTTCATGTTTCTTATTGATTTTTTTACTAGGATGACTTGGATATTATTTCTTAAATAAAAATTAGAAGCTTTTACAAAAAAATTGGCATTCAAAGTTCTTGTGGAAAATCATAAAGGTTCAAATATCAAGTGTGTCATATCAGATAGAGGAGTTGAGTTTTTGTCTCATAAGTTTGATGATTTTAAAGAAGAACATGGGATAAGAAGATAATATTTTTCTACTATAATACCATAATAGAATGGTGTGGTTGAAAGCAAGAATATGATTGTTATCAAGATGGGTAGAACCATGCTTCAAGATGCACAATTATTTGATGGTTATTGGGAAGAGGCAACCAACACTTTTGTTTACATCCTAAATACGTGTAAAATTATAGTAAATGGTAATAATATTCCTTATGAGTTATGGAGAAATAGAGTGGCTAATGTCAAACATTTTAGAGTGTTTGGGAGGAGGTGTTTCATTAAAAGAAATGAAGAGAATCCTAGCAAATTTGATTGAAGATATGATGAGAGCATCTTCTTAAGTTACTCTTCTACCAGTTGTGCCTATAGGTGATTCAACAAGAGACTTCAAAATATTATTGAAAGTTTAAATGTAAGGGTAGATGAGACAAGTAGAGTCAAGAAGACAAAAGTGCAGTAAATGAATCAATTCAGAATTCTTTTGAAAATAATGATGAGTTGTCCATTCAAATAGATGATGAAGATGAAGAGGAGGAAATACAAGATTATAAAGATCCATATAAAAGGATTTGAAAATATCATTCAATCTCTCAGATTATTGGAAATGTTGGTGTAAGGTTGCAAACTAGAAAGAGAATGTTGATCAATCAAAATTAATAATATTCAGCTTTGTTATCCAGATTAAACCCAAAATATTTATGGAATATAGCAAATATTTGATAAAAAATTTTGGGCTTGCTTGGATAAAATAATGAAACATGAGACTTAGTCCTTAGGCCAAAAGATAAAAATTTGATAAGTACCAAATGGGTTTTCAAAAACAAGATGAATTGGAAAGGAGAAGTCACAAAGAATAAGGCTAGATTGGTGTGTAAATGACATGCTGAGGTTGAAAGAATAGACTTTGATGAGACTTTTACTCTTATGGTGAGGATGGAAGCAATTAGTCTCTTTTTAGTATATGCATATTTCAAAAGTTTTAAGGTATATCAAATGGATGTGAAATTTGCATTATTGAATGGCAACTTAGAAGAAGAAGTCTACATTGAGTTACCTAAAGGATACTTCATGTCAAGTAATCAATATTTTGTGTGTAAATTGAATAATGTTATGTATAGTCTTAAGCAAGCCCTTAGAGCTTGGTATGATGGGATAGATAAGTATCTTTTGAGTCGAGGCTTTCAAAGGGGGTATATGATAGTAATTTGTACATCAAGATAGAAGGTAATCATCAATTGATAGTTGTTGTCTATGTGGATGACATAGTTTGTGGATATGGCAATGATAAAATGAATAGAGAATTTGTATATAATATGAAGAGTGAGTTTGAAATGTTAATGTTGGGAGAATTGTCTTTCTTTTGAAGATTACAGATTAATGAACTTGATACAGGGATATTTATTTCATAATCTAAATACATCAAGGGTATGCTAAGGAAGTTTGACATGATGGATTGTAAGATAATGGGTACTCTAATGATCATAGGATGTAAGATAAGTAAATTTGATGGTTCACCAAAAGTTGATCAAAATTTTTATAGATTCATGATTGTAAGTCTTTTGTACTCTATTGCATCTAGGCTTGACATCATGAAAGAAGTAGATCTTGTAAGAAGGTTTTAAGATGATCCTAGAGAATCTCACTTGAAAGTAGTCAAAAGGATCTTGAGAAATCTTAAAGGCACCATAGACTATGGTTTATATTATTCTAGGAGTAAATAATTCTCTTTGAAATCATATACTGATGTTGATTGGGAAGGATGTGTGGATGATAGGAGGAATAATAATGGTGGGGTCTTCTTCATGAGATAATGCTTGGTGTTTTGGATAAATAAGAAGCAAGCCTCAGTATATTTATCAAATATAGAATCTAAGTATATAGTAACTACTTCTTGTTGCACATAAGTCATGTGGATGAAACAATATTTGGAGGATTATAAGGTAAGATAAAATGGACCTTATCCTATTTATTGTGACAATACTAGTGCAATTAGTATCTCACAAAATATTGTTATGCACTTAAAAACTTAACACATTCCTATTAGATATCATTTCTTGAGAGAAAAAGTGATTAATCAATGTGTTAAGTTGGAGTATGTGCCTAGAAAAGAGTAGATTGTAGATATTATGACCAAACCATTATCAAAATCTACTTTTGAGTATTTAAGATAAAGATTGGGTGTCATTTATTTCTCTGTGAATCAATAGGTAAGATAAAATTTCATGAGCTTGCTCTAGAGGTTTGAGAAGGAGCTATAGTACAGGGTCAAATGGATATTTTTAGGTTAATTGAGAACATGTTTCATGTTTGGTGAGTGACATGTAGTTATGATAGTGGTCTTTGTAGTAGCTTGAGAGAGAAGGATAATTAGCATATGTGGTGGTTTTTCATGGTGTATGGAGATCTGAATATGCTCAAAAGGTGAAATTATTCATAGTTCTTAGTGGGGGTCCCTCTTAGATGATTATTGATGTGTTCCATCATATTTATATGGTTTTTTCTATTATTTCTTCATTGGTTATAGTCGTTGGTTGAAGAGAGTGTTGGAATGAAGAAAGAGGAACTTGTCAAGGCAAGAAGAGGTAGGCTCAATGTAAGGGGGAGTTTTTATCATCTTTATAAGATGTTCCTTTCCTATTTATGGTTTTTTTAGGTCCTCAAGATTAATTAGTGTCCAATTTGTCAGTGTCAAAGGGAGAGAAAGTTCCTATTATGAGAGTGTTTAAGAGAGAGAAGGTGAGTTGTATGTTGTTATATATGATGATTATTGACATCAATGACAAAGGGGGAGATTGTTGAAGTATTTTCAATGATGTCATGATGATTTAATAGATGTTACCTAGTGAGTTGATGGAGTTATTTAATAACCTAAGTGTTAATGACAAAGTGTGCAATGTGCTTGTCCTAGTGTGCTTGAAGTTGGCTTGGTTGATCTTCAATTTTGGCATGGCTAAGAGATGTTCAAGGATGAGTATGGAGTATTAAGCATGTGTAAAAGGTACCAAATATGTTTTATATGCTTTGATTACTTATGTGCATAATTAGAATTCATTTGGTTGTCCATAGTTTTCATCTAGACACTTTGGGTCTAGTCACAAAAATCTTAGTATGCAGTTTGATGACATCACCATTACCATATGTGGATGAGTCAGGAGGAAATGGTCACATGGGTTTGTTCATTATTATTCATAGTTCTTATGTGATAATTCTCAAGTCATTCAACTAAGTGAAACTAAATATATGTGGGTGTAAAGTTAGGCTCTTAGGCATATTGACAGTGTTTTCCCATACTTATACAAATTTGAAGTATGACAAGAAGATCCATGTAAGAATTTTGATGAAGGAATATATCACACATATGGAAATTTTAAGAATATGTGATCATATGGATTTTTTTAGTTTTATGCATAATTGATTTGTGCTAAATTTCAAATCATGCACTGAAGTGCGACAAAAGTTATGCAGGAGCAAAGTTGGTATCTGAGATAAATTCTAAGCATAGTTGGTTATGTGATAGAAGATTTTGACAAGGCATTTTAATGGAGTTATATCTCACATGCATGAAGGTTTTATGAGTATTTTTTGACATGGTTGGATTCCTATATGAAAGATGTTCATATGGTGCAAATATGAGGTCATGCGATATCATGAGATTAATCCAGGGAAAAGATATATCTATGCAAAGTAGGTTTCCTAGGCATATTATAGTTGGTCCCCCTACTTAGTCAATTTTTATGATGTTAATGATTGTGACCTAGTAGGGATATAATAGTTTATGGGAGTTCATACTTTCAAATCCAATGGTGCTCGTAGATTCAAATGGTTCAATGTGACAACTGTTTATCAAAGATAAAGATCGATCATCTTACATAAGATCAACAAAGTGTGTGTTATCCAAGATGTCAAGAAGTAGAGAAATGAGGACAAGTGTTCATTATTTAATGAACGAGGAAAGGAAAATACTAAGGATCCAATGATGAGAGTGTGTTTGTAAATATTTATCTAAGGGCGAGTGTTGATTGCTAGGGACTTGATTGATCCATAGAAATAGATGGAGCGTGTTGAGTCAAAGTTTCCATATTACATGAGATGAGGTTAATTGTTAGATGTTTGACATTTGTGCATTGGATATTATACATTAATATTTGAACAAGATCAATGGTGCATATTTTATCCAAATTTGAGAGGACACAAGATGAGATAATTATGACAAAGGTTTAACTATGACTGTTTGAATTTAAATATTTGAAATTTGCAAAGGAAAAACTAGTGTCAGCTTCTAAGTCAAATCTTTCAATTTAAAATGAATTATAACATATAGTAAAAATTAAAGTGATAGATGACTCCAAGGTGCATCTAGTTATATGGATTTGAAGATCTAAAATTGTGCATAGATAAAGATATTGAGCTTAAAAGTTGACTGTGTGTTTGTGCATGTTCTATGAGTAACCCGAGAAAGGTAATTGATCTTGTTTTGATATTATTTCAATATATCCTGATGAATTAACTATTTGATAATGTTTTATACTCCATTAATATACTATGTGTGTATTTTAAAGGTTTTACTAATCATATGCAGTATGAACAAAGGTTTTTAAGATGACTATGTTTTCATTCATAATGAATTTGTGTACAAAGAAGTGTTTGATAATTTTAAGATTAAGTATAAGGGTAATGTGATGGATATGGACACCTAATGGGGACCTATAGATAATGTATAATGGGTCCATGGTTTTGGAAAGTGTTCATATGTTCTTTATTTACTCAGAGAAGTGTCAAAGAGATTATTGGGTCTCCATAGGACCTAAAAGTGGCTTAGGCCTATTTTGTAAGAGGATTTTGATTAAGTGTGACCTATGTGAGATGCCTTAAGGGTAAAGGAATGTATTGTGACCGACAAGAAAAATATTTTGGTCTTGTTAATTCATGGATGTTCTATATATAGTGAAACCAAATATGTTGGTTTCTAGACTTGTGAGAAAGAGAATTGGGAGAGATTTGAGAGAGGCATGTATGTGTAGATTGTGGAGTGAAGGAGGGGTAGAGTTCCCTATGGATGAGTTGATGAGTAGATCAATTTGAGGACTATTTATATGACCTATTGGTCATACTTCTATTGGAAAAAGAGTGCTCTTACTATTTGAGTGTGAGCAAAGGTGAAGAGTGATAATCGAAGGTCCATCATCAGGTGTTGAAGAAATCAATACAAAGTTGGATGTGTTCATAGGTGTTGTTGTGGTAGCTTAGCATGTAAGGTGGTTGTAGCCTCCTTGAAATGTAAAACTTACTAAATTTTTGGTTATTGTTGTAGCTCATCTAGACAGGTATGGAAACACCTTGTGGGATTATAGTCTCACTAAATAAGGATTGTAGTTTCTTGATTAGTTATATCTGGTCTAAATTAGTTCTTGTTATTATAGGATAGTAATCCAATTGCATGTTCTAGTGGGTTTTATTCCTCAAGAGGGTTTCCCACATATGTCATGTGTTATGTGATTGATCTTGCATTGTCTCTTTTGGTCATTACTATAAATGATGTGCATGCTTCATGAATGTTTGTTGTAACTGATTAAATGTTTGTAAAGATCATAATTAAAGTTGGATTATTTGGGATCACTGATTCACACCCCCTCTCAGTGATTGTACCTATAACATTATGGTATTGCAACCATGAATCAATTTTTGAAGGTTATATTATGTGGGTCCATAACCCATAGGTCCTAGGATTATATACTATTAATGATGTTTGTTGAACCAAGTATAATTCGGTAGATCATCCATATTAATTCGAGAGGATTAATAATGGATTATAAATGAAATATATTTATTTTTTATATTGGTAAATGTGGGTTTGGAAATGGGACCACCCTTTTACAATATATTAAAATATTAAAAAAATCAAGCAATAATGAAACACCTCTTTTAGAGGTAACCAATAAAGGATGCATAGAGTTTGTAAACTAGCTACAAACCTACATGAATGAAATTATAAATGTAATATTATTTATTTCAAGCATGAATGAGTTTTCATGAATGTATTCATGAGAATTGGTTTCATTGCATTTCCACTAGTGCAAAATTAAATAAAAATTTTGTGGCTAGTTTTGGAAGTAGCACATGAGGATGTTGTAGGGAAACCTTAAAAAACCTTGTTTTCGCAAAGTCTACCATCTATTTTGGGATGTATCAATAAGGTTTCATCTTGGAAATAATTACATGAACACATAAAAATTCCTAGCTTCAACAAAGGCACATATGCCTAGATTATGAGTTAGAGAAATGGTGCAATTCTTTTCTCATGATTTATCATGCCTAAATTTATTAAACCATTAAAAAATAATAGAACATATTTAACTATCTTTATGGTCCTCAATTATTAGTCATAATAAGATAACCATGATGTAAAAAAATATTTTAAATAAAAAAATGGTTTATGCACATCAAACTATCAAAATTAAAAAATGGTTCAAACCTATAATAGTATTAAAAACTACATAAATACCCAAACTCTGGTTTATAAATCTCGATTGATAAAAGGAACACAAAAAATAAGTAAAAAACTATCTAAAATGTCTTTTCAATCATCACACTAATCTTAAATAAACTAAAATATTTCATTAAATTCAAGATTTATGGCTCTCACATTTGTAAATTGATATTTTATGCCATGATGATATAAAAAGCTCTACATAAATATTTTCCACTGCAAACCTTATTGAATGAAAATTTGTATCAACATTACAAATATAATCTAGAGTTATAAATTTTTTTACTGAAAGATTAATCCATCTCATAAAAATCATAACCTTGAAGACATGTACAAATTAATATAAAATTTTCTCTCAACTTTCATGTAGAAACATTAATTCTAGCTTAGCTCACCTAAAAATGGTTACAATCTCTATCTCTCATTTATGCATATCTAAACGACAAAATATTTTAAGATTAAATCCTATTTTAAAGTAAGCTACAATATGTTTCAAACCCAAACTCTAGCTATACATGTTGTCATATCAGAAATGTACAAACGGTATGAAAAAAAATATAAAGCCTCTTTTCAGTTTGCACTGTCATCATAAAGAAACAATAAAATTCTAGTACAATGTTTATGGATCTTACCTTTGAAAACTAATTATTTTTACCTCAAGGATACATAAAACCATGCACCAATATTTTTTTATGGTAATCCTTATTTTATATATATATATATATATATATATATATATACATGTTAATAAAAATGCAAGGCAACATATAAATTCAAGAATAAATCTAGAACATAGTACCCCAGTACTAAAAAAATTTAAAATTTGGAAAAAATTGACATCAATGTCAACCAAAAAAATGAGACAAAAAATATATGCTTGTTGCATTCACACAAATATAAATACTGCATTTTGTGATTTATGACTCTCACCTTTGCAAATTGAATATTTGTGCCATGAGGATACAAAGAACCATGCATAAATATGTTTCACCAAAAAACTTATTGCAAAAATAAAAAAATGAAAAATTGTATCAATGTCAGGAAAACAATAAGGCAACAACCAATTTCGGACTTAACAATACAATATAGCACATAATATTATTTTAAATAGAAAAAAATAAGATGAGAAAAGTTGACATCATTGTCAACAATAAAATCAAGACAAAAGAAATTATGCTCACTACATCTAAATAGAGACATCGATTCGCACTTAACTCACCTTACAATGATTGTATTTCTAGTATTTGATCTATGCATGTTGAACTATAAATAACATCTAATCTATTTTTATATAAATCCTAATAAAAGAAATAAACTATTTGCAAAGCTTTATCTAAAATAAATCAATTTTTTGTGTTATTAAGAGGTAGATCTTACCTCGATCTCATGCTAAACTTGAACAACTTTTAGTTACAAAACAAGGATTTGAAAAGAAAAAATCATAATCCTAGACATGCATAAAAGTTCAAGACATAAAAGATACAAATGGATTTAAAAAATAAAAAATAAAAATTGATATTACTATCAGAAACAAATCTCAGACAAAAAAAAAGGCTCATTGCTTTCATGCAAAAGTATTGAATAAAGTTTAATTCACCTCACAATGGTTGCATGCCCAATCTCCACTCTATATACATTGAGCGATCAAAACAGATCATTAAACTTGATCTCATAGAGAGCGAGTTCATATTTAGATTAAATGTTTTCAAAATTTTGTTAATGACAACATTAATTTATCTTAATTGCACATCAAACTAACCTCTATATCCTTAAATATAATTTAAAATTCAACACAAAAGAGTTCAATGCTATCAAACGCAGTAGATAAAAATACATAAAATAGACTTCCAACGTGGCCAAAGGTACCCTAAATATACACTATTTTGTTAATGCCACAAGGTTACCGGTAAGGTAATGCATCCCCTTCAGTGGATGTATGGCCCTGTGCCGTGGGCCAATGAGCTTACAACATGCGCCAGTAACAGGTTAACATCTTCGTATTCATCCTCCAACTTCGAATAGTGACTGTTGATCACGAACGGAATAGTGGGCTCAATAATTTGTTTGAACGCCTATCAGTGTAATAAATACAACACAGTTAAGAATCGATCTAGAAATTATAACTAGCTTCTCATAAATAGGGCTATTCTAGGATCAACTGCATAACAATAGCTTCTCGTAGTTGAGGCAGGTGAATCTGAACGCGATCTTGAATGTTTTCAATCTGGAAAAGGTGGCAGGGAATTTCCATGTTAATGTATATCTTTCCTGCAAGTGGGATAAGTGGTTTTTCTGTCCAATGATGGGTGAGTACACTTAAGAGTGGAAAACGTGTTTTTTTTGTAGTAAGGCATCTGCATTGCCTCTGCATTGGACATCTAAGCTCTTCATCAACATGTTAAGTTGAAAATTTTCAAGTAGGCGGATGGCTAACTTCACCATGTAACGTCTGCCTGGTCCTCTTCCCCACCTCATGAATTAACTCATTGGTTCCAACCTTGAAACCAATAAGGCTATATGGCCACTGTAGAGCTGCATCTTCTAAACTGTAAAATTCGTAGTCAAAAGACGTGGATGGACGATTGAGTTCCAGGAGTATATTAAAGCACGTTTGGACAAGGATTGCATGTATTATTGCATCGGAGTATAAAGTAAATCTGCTTGCAGTTTAGTCAGATACTTTTCTATAACATTGTCATCTGTTCTTAATGCAATAAGAGGCACAAATTATCTGAACTTATAACACGGATGCACAAATTATCTGTTCTTATTGCTTGTGCTAAGTCATTATTTTCTTGTGCATGAAAGGACTGTTTTATGCTATCTACAGTTTTTTTATTACCTGTTTTAGTGAATATTTTTAGTCAATCCTCCTCCTCGGTGGAATATCTCACCTTTAAATCCTAAAATTGACATGCAACAAAACAAGAGTAGTGATTTTTTGTCCAGTTCAGTTCTTCCTTAATTTGTCCTAGCATTTGCCTTCCAGGTTATAGGTTTAACTTTTGCGCACTGAAATGAATATTGCACCAATATTTATGGTCTCCATTTTACCTTCCTTTTCGACACCTCTGCCACCTTACTCTTATTATTTTGATCTTGTAGGAACTTGACTCTCCGTGCCCTTATTATTTTCTCTTTCAAACATATGAATGAACTATAGACTTTTTTCTCCCTATGTATTGATTTTATTTATTATACAATTTTTAAACTTATATAGATTTAGTATACTTTCGTTAAACTTATATGGATTTTCATTTTAATTATATTTTGGCAATGTAATTTAATTTTTGCTTCAAGATTTTATGGATGTTAATTTACATTCTTTCATTTAATTATCTCCACCTATATTTTTTAATAGTAACACTATATTATTATATTTCATTAATAAAAATATCATTTTCAATTAAAAAAGTTACATGAATTTTTAAAAAAATTATGTAAATTTATACATGATATTGATTATGATTGAAAATAAACTAGCAGTTACCTTGAGGGTGTAAATAACACTGTAAGGTATCGCATACATTGTCACAGACATGTGGTATCATATGGTTTGACATCAAGCCTTGGTGGGGTAGGTTGGTAATGATTATCTAATTCAATGAAGATGGGCGCTACATGTGGCTTAGGAACGATGATGACGAATGGGATGTTGATGCATTGTTGGGTGACAATGTTGTTGTCAGTCATCGGGATGACACCTAGAGTGGAATCATCTTATCTGGAGGGGTTAAATTATTTCTTGGAGTCATGAGCCATTAATTTAGATTTGTCCTTGTTCATGGTAGAGTTATTAGGATGTCAAACGCATTTTGTCTGTGTTCATTTTGGGCTTATTTTGATTGTCTTGAAACTATCTCAAGTTTACCTTAAACTCACCACAATTGACCCGAATATGGATGAGATTGGGCACAAACCACTTGGGTTCCATTTTGACTCTATGTTTTCACCACATGGCACCAATCCATTAGTCCAGCTTATCTACTAGTTCTTGCAAGCTACATGTTTGACATATGGTTTGCACCTAGACACATTTTGATAGCACAATATTCAAATGAAATGTTAGTTTATCATGAGAAAATGATTTGCATTTGTACACATTGTATTTATAATATTAGTTTTGATGAACATGTTACCATTTACAAGACAAACATATTTATTTGAAACAACATATAGGGAACACTTATCCCATATAATTGACACCTACACACATGGCTAAGTTAAAATTTAAATTGACATGTCAATATAATAGTGGTGTAGAGTGATATGTGTTAATTATATCAAAGCAAGGTGGCATCATATTGGTTTGGATGTTTTCTTTGGTCAAGTGTGGACGATGATATCATGAGAATTTATTTGATTGTGGTAGTGCTCCATGTCCCATATGTAATTTGAATCAACAATGTAATATTTTTGATGTTGGTACAAAAAGTTGACGTGTAAGAGTCTATATTGTAGCTTGCATTCATCCATGATGTCAATGAGGGCCATTGATAGGGTATTTTAGGTGCTATCAAGGTGAGCAAGGTGATGATGATGAGGGCCAACTATAGGGTATTTTAGATGATATCATACCTTATAGGGCCAATATAGTGAAACCAACCCAGATTCAATGTAACTACTAGATTTACATGACATGTATCCATTAAAAAGGGGTGCACAACTTACATGGTGGTGGCATAATCGAACACAATTTTCTATTGTCAAGGGTAGATGAGTTATTCATGAGATTATTTAATCACTAAAAGGGCCCACGTTTGATGTGAAACTCAAATGAGTGCTTATTATATATAAAAAATATAGTATTTAATATAATATTTTATAAATTTATTACATATTACAATATTACAATATAATATATATATATATATATATATATATATATATATATATATATATATATATATATATATATATATATATATATATATATATATATATATATGACCTTATTATTGGGTTGTGTCATTTCAATTTTTTTTGTGTAGTGATGCATTCATTAACCCTACTCATTATGTAGGTGCATCAAGTCATATTTAACTCTAATCTCATTCGATATGCTATAACTAACATGAGTGGATTCTCAAAGCTTCCACTCAAAATTATTGCCTTTGTCTAGATTTTTATTCCAAGAATTATTTAGATTCAATTAAAACTTGATCTCAATATGTATGGGAAAAGGATGTGGGCCTTATTCAAGTATTCGTTGTGGGCCCACATAGAAAAACATAAGTTACAATATAGAGTTTGGAATCTGATTGTCTTGTTTCTATATAATTGGCTTTGCAGTGCTAACTTGAGTTGCACATCAAACATGAAACCCTATCACAATCAAATCAACATCATGTTGTCCTTGTCAACCCTTCACAATAGCAAACGTCCAATCAAATACCTTGCCACCTTAGGAGCTCTGTACCCCTTGTCGATGGATGAAAATCATGTAAATTAAATCGTTGCTTTAAATCCACACAATTTTCAAAATGCATAAAAGATATCTCAAATCCCAACATACACATGCAATATATCATAAAATCAGATGACACATTGCACTCAAAGGTTTGAAATTGAAATGTTGATGATTGTTGGCAAAGATCATTATTAAGTATAATATAGAAATAATTTTTCGTCAACCACATCACATTATGTTTGATTACCCTAACAAATGGTTGAAAAAAAATCATAAATAATTGAAATGTTTACAATTTTAATGATTACAACTTGTTCAATCACAACAAGCTAAAATAAATTAACAAAGTCAACAAAATCAAGGAAACGAAAAAATGCTTCAACAAATTAATGAACCCAAATTAAATACAATGCAAAAATGACCGAATTAAATTCTCGAATTCTCCACTAACCACCAAGCTCGCCCTTCCATTTTAACCCCGAACTTGAATAAAATGTACACATCACCAAAAAGATGGTCGCTATGTGTTTATAAATTGGTCGTTCGGTAACCACTAGTCAAATTTCATTCTCGTATCGATTTTGATCATTAAATACCAATGATTTAAAGGTTGTCACGTTCCGTATGGTTCGTAGAAGGCAGTGACGAAAGATGGAAGGGTACCCTTCAACAATCATTCAATCAACTGTTCCGCTTTTCTGTTGCGGCGTGCTTCTCAACGGCTGGTCTCTACCTACACCATTCTCAGCTTCAATATAAAGAAGGCCGCGGGTATACGGGTACCATAGTAAGTGTCAGTTCGTACTATTCCCTTTCCCTATTTCATAGTTTGTCTTTAGTCGTGATAAAAATGGCACCACCGACTGCAGTGACAGCTTCAGGGCGACCTGACATACTTCCGGTTGGGGAAGCAGTGGAGGCGAAGGTACTGCACGCAATTTTCATTCGAGACGAGGACGAGAGGCCCACGGTGGCGTACAACAAATTCAGCAAAGACATTCCCATCATCTCCCTGGATGGAATTGACGGGAGAGAAAGAAAGCGCGTGAGGGAGGAGCTGACCAAGGCCTGCAAGGAATGGGGATTATTCCAAGTTGTGAACCATGGGGTGTCCAAGGAGCTGGTGGACTCCATGTCTCACTTCTCCAGAGACTTCTTCGCCTTACCTGCAAGCGAGAAGCTCAAATATGACATGCGAGATGGCAAGCGCGGAGGATTTGTGGTCAGCAGCCATCTGCAAGGCGAAGCCGTTCTTGACTGGAGAGAAATCTGCACCTATTTCTCATATCCCGTCCACCAGCGTGACTACACCCGCTGGCCTGAAAAGCCCCAGGGATGGAGGTAATAAATTCATAATAACTATAGGAACCCAAACCCCTTCCATGTATCGCATTATTATAACTCTTCCATATACATATGCAGAGAGATTGTGGAGAAGTATAGCGAAGCCCTCATGAATCTGGCGTGCAAGCTGTTGGGGGTGCTCTCGGAGTCTCTAGGATTGGAGGCCGAGGCGGTGACCAAGGCGTGCGTGGAGATGGACCAGAAAGTGGTGATAAACTACTACCCAAAATGCCCTCAGCCTGACATGACGTTGGGACTGAAGAGGCACACCGATCCGGGCACCATCACTCTCCTCCTACAAGACCAGGTGGGAGGCCTTCAGGCTACCAAGGACGATGGCCTTAACTGGATCACCGTCGAGCCCGTCGAGGGAGCGTTTGTCGTCAATCTCGGTGATCATATGCATGTGAGTATTCACTACCTGGCATGGAATCATTTATATTCAGTTGCTAACGTAAAGTTATAATCATGTGGCTCATCATCATCATTTTGAGCAGTATCTGAGCAACGGCAAGTTCAAGAGCGCGGACCATCAGGCGGTGGTTAACTCCAACAGCAGCAGACTGTCGATTGCAACATTTCAGAATCCGGCACAAGAGGGAATCGTGTATCCGCTGAATCTGGAGGAGGGGGAGCAGTCCATGATGGAAGAGCCCATCACCTTCGCTCAGATGTACTCTCGCAAGATGGGTCGTGACATTGAACTCGCCCGCCAGAAGAAGCTCGCCAAGCTCGTAGCAGTAGATCCCACTGCTCAACCCCAAGCGGCCGTTCCGCTCGACCAAAACTAACCCAATAAACGTAGGCTTATTTACCACGTAGTTGTTGTAAACGCAGGCTTATCCGTAACACAGTATTGTTGCACATTTCCCCCTCTCACGTTACTAATCTAAATGGTGCGGATCTTCCCCCTAAAGAATATATGCACCCGCGCAGAATGTAGATCTCTTGAGTGTGGTTACTTAATATATTAACATAAATATATAAGATGCTATCTGAGTTGCTTTCATTAAGATATCATGAGCTCTAATACATTGTAGTTATAAGATGCTATCTGAGTTGCTTTCATTAAGCTATCATGAGCTCTAATACATTGTATAGGCCAGTATTGAGGTCTTCAAAGAAAGATATATTCATCTATACTTCCAAACGCCATTAATTGAATGATTTAATGAGAAAAATATTTTAAAATACAATTTGATTATTGCCCTTCAAGCTATATATAATAGTAAATACGTGATCAATGAATTATGACATACACTTAGAAATGGGTAGAGATTAACTTGCGGGAAAGAAATAGCATATTTTAGTTGACTGTGCACAAAATCATATAAATAAATATTTAATTTATTATTTTCAAAAATATATAAATAATTTAATCATTAATTATTTTACAAATAAGTATTTATAATTTATTAAATTATATAATTTTAATATATTTATGTATTTATTGATTATTAGTATAAATTATATGTTAATAATGTTTTCTATCAATTTATGATGGTCATTGGTTTCAACACTAAATCAATTAGGATAACCTAACTCTTTGCTTCTAAAACATAATATTTTTTGGTCATAAAAAGAAGTCAATGGAGGGTTAAACTCTTGAAGCATATTTAGGTGGGTTTGAGAATTCTCATACCCTCCTCACATGGAAATCAAGGAAACAAGCATTAAAATGCAATTAAATGGATGATATGGTGTAGTTTACCCCATTTTATGTAGTTGTAAGTATTTTAAATAAAAATAAATTTAATATACTTTTTAATTGTGTGGCTCTATTTTATTTGTAAATTTAAAATAAAAGTAGACAAAAATTTATATCTTTAGATACAATTTTGTGAAGAATTCGTGTTCTATCATTTTCTTTGCATTATTAGTGTATTAGTTGCTATGGATGCATATGCTTTGTAAGTCATTCCTTTAGAATATTTGAATTATTCCACATAAATGAGATGTAGTAATTACTAGAATAGATTTATTATTTAAGTAAGTGTTGAGGCCCAATGAAGGTATCCATGAATATTATTGTATTGAGCTTGTTTAAAGGAGGTTTCCCCTTCAAAGTGGCCTATGATCTAAAGGTTATTTTGAGTTATTTTTTAAGTTTATTTTATTGTTTAATTATTTTTTGTACTTCATAAATATGTGCAAAATGTTCCTCACATCTGGTACTAGAGCACTTTTCTCAGCCTACAAGTAAATTTTGGAGATTTTTTCAGTAGTATCTTTCCAGAAGTTACACTATTTACACAAATATTTTTCATTGCCTCTATTTTTTCCATCTTCATTTTAGGTTTAGATATGGGTAAATACCCCTCTACATAAGTGTAGGAACTACTTGGGCATATAGTCTTAAAACTCGTTGTGAGTACCACAAGAACCTCAAAGTAATTGGCCCATTGAGAGGACTTGCCAACAAAAAGGGCAACAACCTCAACCTGATTGACTAGTTTCCACCCATGAGGTAAATCAAGAGCTATCATTTATGGGTAAATGCATGGTCAAATTTTTTCTAAAGAGCAGTGCTCGTTCATACAACATTGGTTGTTAGAAAGACTCCTTAAAACCCTTAGGCAATAGATCATACTTGGAGCCCATATCTAACATTAAATTTTTATAAAACCTCAACAAAGTGATTACAATTGCAAACAATTATTTAATGTGTACTTACTGATAGATTTTTTGTGGGAGAAACCAAATGGAAATCATTTTTTGATATATCTCTCCCTCTATAGTTTCGTTGACTCTAAAAACTTATTGGAACACCTGAAATTCCATTTTGCATATTTTCTTCTTTGAGGGTTGACATCCAAATTCCACTTCTGTTAGCCAAAAATATCACTTATTGATATTTTTAGGGTGTGCCATAACTTCTTTAGTTTTATCCTCTTGCTTTGAAACTTTCTCATAGTGTTTCATTCCCTTTTCTGCTCCTTTGTCCCTCTTATACATTTTTATATTTTTTCCATTATGGTTCAAAAATTGACCTTTTCCTTCTTTAATCCTAACCATAAAGTACCCAAAAACTAGTAAGAGTACATTTACCCCTTCTGATTGAGTCTAAATTAAAAAAAATTCTTATTGACCTTGTCTTAAAACTTAATTTTCTATCTCTTGCCAAAAAAATAATAAAAAGATAGCACTCATTATGGTAGTCACTCATGTAGGAACCAAAATCATGGAGGAAGAACTCACTACTTTGAAAGCCTAGGTCACTAAGTTAACTAAAAGGATGCATGGACTGAATCAACAGAATAACCTTTTACTCAATAATTTTTAGAATGAGTATTGTTTAGAGAATATTTTCTCTTGTCACCACACATCATGTGGGCCCAATATGGAATTTTCATGGTTTAATGGTACAAATGCTACTAGATAGATATATCGAGCTCAAAAATTCTTCAACCTTCATAATATTTATTCTATCTACAAAGTCCCAATCACTTACTTTCACTTGGAACAAGAAGCACTTTAATGGTACCATTGGCATCTCAAGTTGAATGATGAACCTGGTTGGAAAACATTTGCATCCTTACTTTTGGGTAGGTTTGGTCCTTCGACATTTGAGGACTTTACAAGAATTATCAACAAACTCTACTAGATAAGCACCATTCATGATTACAGATTGAATTTGAAAAATTGGTTAATCACACCGAAGGGTTACCATATGAATTCTTCAAGAGTCATTTTATTAGTGGCCTCAAAGAGTCAATATGTTCAGAGGTGAAAATGTTTTAGCTTATAATGTGATGGATGCCTTTGGTCTGGCTAAGTTAGAAAAAAGATAAACTCTCAACACAGTGTTAACTTCCCACTTTTCCACCCATAAATAACATAGTGAACCAACAACCAACCATAACCACACTAATCAAGTGACTTATTGAGGCAAAAGTGTGGGCTTGTAAGGAGAAATGATTATGTTATAATTTTGATAAAAAATAGGTTAAGGGTCATAAGTGCATCACATAAAATCTCTACTTGCTAGATGTGGAATCACCACTAGAACATGATAGCGAGCCTAATATCTAGGAATTTTAGGATGCTCAAGTAAAACAAAGCCCTTATAATGACTTAATGGATCAAAAGACCCAACTTGAGATCTATCTACATGAACTGACATGTGTTACCACCACTCAAACCATGAAGGTTAAGGGGTTATTTATAAATATCCCTCTCATAATCCTCATTGACTCTGGTAACACACATAATTTCATCGATCCCTACATTACTAAGAAAGTAGATTATTTTGTGCACCCTTATTCTAGATTTGAAGTCATGATTGATAATGGGGGAAATTTTCCATGTAAAGTGAAGTGTTGGAATGTGTGTATCATGATAGGAAATTACACTCTTCAATCATATATGTCTTGCCTACCTTTAGGGGGATGCGATGTGGTCTTAGGGCCATCATGACTCCACACATTAGGACATATTATATGGGACTTCTTTTAGATTTGGATGCAATTCAAAAATAATGTCTATAATCATATCTTAAAGGGGTTATCACCCAAATCTATTAGCATCATTAGTTCCCATCACATAGAAAAGCTTTTGAAGAAAGGCTCACATGGGGTCATTGCCCAGTTGTACTCCATCCAACTCCAACTCCTCATTGATACTAATTATGATATTGATTTACAAGCCATCCTCAACAAGCATGCAATCATTTTTATAAAGCTAGTGGGTTTTCCCTTTCACACCCTGAATATAATCATATCCTACTCCTTCTCGGAAGCATCCAAACCAACATCCATCCATACTATTCTTCTCATCTGGAAAAGACTAATATTGAATATCTAGTATGGAAACTCTTCAAGTTAGGATTTATTCTCCCCAACACCAGCTTATATTCCTCCCTATCACTTCTTGTCTACAAAAAAGATGGGTCATGGTGCCTTTGCATTGAATTCCATGCCATTAACCACCTCACTATCAAAGATAAATTCCCAATTATAGTCATCGATGAGCTTCTTGATGAAATCCATTGGGAAATTTTTTTTTCCAAATTGGATCTTCATTATGGATATCATTAGATCCATGTGCATGTTGATGACATTTCTAAGATAACTTTTCGTACTCATGAGGGTCACTATGAATTCTTGTTCATGCCATTTGGACTTACAAATATCCCTTCAATATTTCAGGCCCTTATGAATAAAATATTTTGTTGCTTCCTCTATTAATTTACTTGGGTTTTCTTTGATGATATTTGATTTATAGATGCACATACGGTGAACATCTCTAGTATCTTGACAGGGCATTACAACTTCTAGAAGATAATAACTTATGTGCCAAGGAGTCCAAGTGATCCTTCAGTCAAGAGGAAATTGAATATCTAGGTCACATTAGTTTAGCCATTGGGGTCCACATGGATCCAAAAACATTGGCCTCAACCAACAACCCTCAAAAACCTTTGTGGCTTCCTAGGCCTTATAGGATACTACCTCATGTTCATCAAGGATTATGGAAAGATCACGACTCCTTTGAATTTGTTATTGAATAAAAATGCATTCACATGGGATGATACATAGAACTAGGCATTCATGGTACTCAAACATGTTTTGTGTAGAACACTAGTTTTGACCATGCCAAACTACAAAAAAAAATTCACCATAGAAAGTGATGCATGTGGCAATGGTCTATGTGTTGTTCTTCTCCAAGAATTTTATCCCATTACTTTCACTATAAATCCCTTTTTAAAATAATTTTGGCTTTGTATACATACATAAAGAAAATGATGGAAATTCTTCATGCAGTTCAAAAATGGTAGCTATACTAACTTAGGAATCATTTTTACTTCAAAACTGATCACCATAGTTTGAAATAATTCTTGGAATAATAGGTGTGATCCCCAATAGAACAAAAATTAGTCAGTAAACTCGTGGGATATGATTATGAGATAACTTATAAAAAGGGTAAATATAATGTCATGGCAATGCTATCTCACACATGTTAGAGGACTAGACTTCCCTTTCTACCATTTCCATGCCCATTTAAAATTGGTTGGACTATGTACACCAATGGTATGCACATGATCCCTTATTACACCACCTCATTTATAAATTAACCATTAACCCATTTGTAGTACCACATTATTCATGGGATGGTGCTTATCTATGTTACAAGGGTCATTTGGTGCTTCCCAATAGTATAGACCTTTATCAGGCCATATTCTATGAAATCCATGTTTTTCCATTTACTAAACACTTAATATTTCTCAAAACATATGCATGGGGACATCAAAATTTCTATTGGAAGGGGATGAAAGGTGAAATTAAATAGATGGTAGACAAATGTGATACCTACCAATGCATGAAAGTTGAAAAGTGATTCCTAGTTTGCCTGAGTTATTGCCCATTCATACTAGGATTTGGGCTGATATTTGTATGGATTCATTGAGAGGATTCATAAATATGGAGGAAAAACAATGATCCTGGTCATGGTAGACCACCTCTCTAAATATAGTCATTTTTGTGCCTTTAGCCACCCTTATACAACCACCACAGTCACACATTTTATTTGATCAAAGTCTTTCATGTTTATGGCATCTCTTTTTTAATTGTCTCTGATCATGATGTACCTTCACTAGCCCTTTTTGGATGGAGATATTTTGATGCACATGCACATAACTAAAGATGAGCTCCACAAATCATCCCTAGACAAATAACCAGACAAAAATTTTCAACAAGTAGTTAGAAACATTCTTTTGTTACTTTGCATCTAAGCAACAACACCAGTGGGCAAAGTGGCTCTCCCTCATAAAATGGTGGTACAAGAACTCATAACACACTTATACTAAAATGAATACATATGAATCACTTTAGGGTCAAGTGCCCCTAACACTTATTCTATATACCTCAATAGTTCCCTAGTTTAGGTAGTCGATACTACTCTATGTAATCTAGATCATATCATCAACACTCTATGGGGCAATCTCCATGTGGCATAGAGCTAAATGAAATAATAGGCTGATCAACACCACTCTAAGCACAACTTTCAACCTAGTGATATGGTTTATCTTAATCTTCAGCCATATAAGAAATCATCTTTGAAACTAAAATGGTGTCATAAACTTGCCCATAAGTTTTATGGGCCCCTTAAGGTTCTCTAGCAAATTAGGTTTGTTTCTTACAAGTTGGAGCTTCCACCTTCCTCCTAAATTCACCAAGTCTTTCATGTCTCCTATTTAAATAAATTTCTTGGAACCACCATCAGAGTGTAGATAGTTTTACCAGAACTTGATAATGAAGTTTCCATCCTTTTTGAACCGAAAGTAGTTCTAGATAGGCATACCCACCAACTTTATTCCCACCCCATCATAAAAGTATTAATCCAACGACACAACATGCAACCAAAAGATGCCACATGGGAATCATTATTATAAATTTAGTAATGATTCCCATATCTAAAGCTTTGTGGACAAAGCTTTTTCTAAAGGGAATGGATGTTAGAAACACTTGTCCTACCCTTCTCTTTGCAATATTAGTATATTAATTTATAGGGATGCATATTCTTTTTGAGTCATCACTTTAGTTTAAAGGTTATTTTGAGTTATTTTTTGAAGTTTATTTTATTTTTCTATTATTTTATATCGTTTATAAATCTATGCAGAAGGTTCCTTATAAAATCTTTAAGATGCAATCAACACATGTTCATGTTTCATATGCACATGCTACTTAAATATATTTAAACCTATGATACAAGCCTCCCCATAAATAGTATTACCATCCATCTCCTCTCTTCATCTCCAATACAATGTTTTTATTAATTGATAGTAGTTTGCCTACTAGATTGAGCCTTGTCTTCTATACTTATCCATGTTTCCCACTAGAAGTTGGGGGATGCAAACAATCACATATCACTACTTGAGATGCATGGCACATGTTGGAATGGCCATGTCATAGTGCTTAAGGATTATTGGTAAGGATGTGTTAGACCATTGATGACCAGTTGGTAGATATATTAGGGTGAGTGGTAAATAAGTTTAATCAATGGCATGAGTATTTTTTGTTGTGGTGGGGAGTTTGTTATGCTGATATTTTGATTGAATCAAATACCATTGATATATTTTTGTGAGATTTTAGTGTGTATTTAAGCATATATAAGATGTCATGTTCTATCGTATGATACAAGGATTTTTTTAGATATCCTCCTTATTTGCACCCTTTTTTCCTTTGTGTGTGTGTACATGCTGGAAAATTTGCCCTATCAACAAACTATGGCATAAAAAAGGCCTAATGTGGTTTATATTTTGATTGTGACAACATGGTGAATTGATTGTAGTTGGTGAGTTGTTTTATTTAGGTCTTTAGAGTCGATGGTGATTGGAGGAGTTTTATTACCGATTTTTAGCACTTTTGTCATGATACATTTATTTGAATTTTGTTCATCTCAATCAAGCTAAAGATTGGTAGATAAAAAGGTGTGTAAGGAACACATCTGGCATGTAAAATATGATGCCATTCCTATTCTTATATAACATTCTTAAGATATCAAACTAATACTTGTCTTCATTGGCCTTCACACACATAATGTGACCTTGATCATCCAAGGTAGTATCATCTAAATAATTGTTAGAATGGTCTTCTTCTGATTGAAGAAACTTAATTATGTATGAAATAAAACTCTCTCATTGGATGCATATCGATTGCCAATGGCCAATGTCTTAGAAGGTACAAATTCAAGGCAAGTGGACTTATAACACAAAATAGATTGACAAATTTCTATAAAAATGAATTATTCTCCTTGCATTTGGACATATAAGTCTTCATACAATTGTTAAGGGTACATGTTCTCCTAGATAACAATTGGGACCTTATAACACACATTAATTACCTTTTTCATTATTAGGAATAATGTTTTTGAGACAACCTCATTTTAATCAAATACATTCTTGTCAAGAATCAGACCTCTTATCACTATTAAACTTGGTAATTAGCCCACTCAACATCAATGATATATTATTAATAAAATAATGATAATAAAAAGTAAATGAATAATAATTAGAAGAAAAGTAGAGAAAAGGCAAACATAGAGGTTGTAATTTAATATTTTCTATAGGAATGAAATTTATGCAATCTTAATTCCATTGGCCTTAATTAACATTTCCATGTATGTTAGGTTCCCTTAATTTTGCTAGCCGACATGAACCTATCAGCTGAATGGATGGAAATTTTATTGGCAGGACACCTCTTGTTTTATCAAGTTTTCTAACATGTTAACTTGGCCACAGGGGTACACCATTTAGCTATGGAATCAGGTATTAAAAGGTTATTTTAATTCCATGAATAAATGTGTGTAATCATTAGGGATCTATTAGAAAATGGTGTCAGGTGGTCTAGTATTTCTTACCACCTATTACTCCAATAAAATTTAAACGCCTTAAAAGTCATCCTAGGGGTAAGAGGTCTCATTCATGGTTACCAATGCAAATGACAAGTGAAACAAAATAACTAACTCGATCTTTCATAGATTGACTATGTCATCCTCCTTTTTGGCTATGCGATCACCTGCCAAGGCCACCCTATAACGAATAGGGAAAATGTTGCTCTAAGGGTGGAGCCAAACACATTGGCTTAGGATTAAAGCCCCTATATCACTTAGCAAGCCTACAAATTATATATGAGACCGGGGGGTTTGGAAAGTCTATTTTTCTAGTTTGCAAGGTACTCATTGTTATCAAGAAACCACCAGCATTAAAGATGAAATTAGGGGCACTCCCTACTGTTGAAAAGATGTGATATACAAGAGACTTTTTCATGTTGTTTCTCACCATAGGGATTGAGTACACATTCAATATTGACATCATTTCACATGACCAGTATGAATTCCTTGAGTTTATGGTTATACAAAAATCCCAATTCTATGTAAGGATAAGTTCAACCATCCCAACATTTGTCTGAAGCTAAGTTGCAAAAGATTTTAGAGGTGCCTAGATTTCAAATTAATTGGAGGTGTTTGAGTAATAACTACAGGAGGAAGATGGCCAATCCTCCGTCCCACCATGGGCTAAATTTGAGCATTGAATGGAATCATACCAGTTATACAGGCATGCTATTCCTCTTAATATCTCAAATAACTCCCCTTTTACCTTAAGTGTTTGATTCATTATTATAATTCATGGAATTATGATCAAGATAATTTTAAATTACATGTTTTTTGATATAATAATTCTTGAAATATTTTAGTTGTAAATATCCACGTTTCCCTCTGAAATTATATGATGTTCTCCCTCTTGCAAGGATGTTTTGAACTATAGATACATATATTTTTTGGTTCTTCTCTAGAGTGCAACCATTTATTAACTACTACGCTGATTTGTTGTATCAACCATGTGATATGTTATTAGTTTATGCACTATAACCATTACAATATTGTAAAAAGATAGGGCATGATGAACACAAATGCATGAAGAAACAAATAGATCATCTAACTCATCTTCTAGAGAAGCACAACATAGGTGTTGCTGAGTCCATCAAGCAAAATTCATCTACCCAAGATTCTACTAAGGCAAAAGGCAAGGGTAAGGAGAAAGAAAAGGGTAAGGCCCTTGTAGCTACAACAACTTCTACATCTTCATTGGTCATTGACTCAGGTGCTTCTCACCACATGGGTTCTTCCCTAGTTGAGTTTTCATCTTTAGAGCCTTGTAGCATGACTTCAATTAGTTTGGGTGATGACACATCAGTTTCTGTTGTAGGGAGAGGGTCAGTTGAAATGGAAGGAGGAACATTCAATAATGTTCTAAGTGTTCCTACTCTTTCAACCAATGTCCTATCAATGTACCAAATCACTCACATTGGTTGGGGCATGAGAGTTGAGTTTTTACCAGATTTAGTGGTTATCAGGGAGTTGCATAGTGACACTACAGTGGCATTGGGTAGGGCAGATCACCAAGCAAGGTTATACACCTCACATTTTCCACCAGATTCTTTTTCAATAGCATTGTTGACTCATTCAGATGAAGTTAACAAATTATGACATGAGTGGTTTGGCCACCTTAAATACCACTACCTTGAACAACTTTGCAAAAATAGCATGGTCATTAGCTTGCCTCGTGTCCAATTCTCAAAAGGACTTTGCGAGGGGTGCTCCCTTGGGAAGAATCCCAAAGCAAAATTTGACAAAGGCAAAGCTTGGAGGGCTTCACAACCTTTGGAGTTAGTCCACAGTGATGTATCAGGACCCTTTTCCAAACCATTTTTCACAAGGGCCAAGTACATCCTCACTTTCATTGATGATTTCTCTAAGTACACTTGGATATATTTTCTCAAACAAAAGTTTGAAGTGTCTGAAAATTTTCTAGACTTCAAGGCTCTTGTTGAGAAACAGAGTGAGAAATCCATCAAGGTTCTTCAAACTGATAATGGAGGGGAGTATGTCAGCAACATGTTTGAGCAATTTTGCACCATAGAGGGGATTGATTTGCAATGCATAGTCACTTATAGTCCTTCACAAAATGGGGTTGCAGAATGCAAAAATAAGTTCTTGAAAGAGATGGGTAGTTATATGATTCACTCTAAATCCTTAGCACCACAGTACTGGGCCAAAGCCATCAATTATGCTTGCTACATTCAAAACAGGGTTCCTCACAAAGCTTTAAAAGGAATAACACCCTTTGAAGCTTGGCATAAAAAGAAACTTGATGTTGAAAACTTTAGGGTTTTTGGATCCCCAGCCATGGAATGTTAGTCCAAGCCTTACATCTTTGTAGTATATATAGATGGTGTTAAGAGGTATCGCCTTCTAGATCTGACCACTCATGAGTTGTTCATCAAGAGAAGTGTCCATTTTTAGGAGAGTCCTAGAGACTCAACACTTGGCACTTCTTCTCCCTCATCAGATCTAATTTTTCATGACGATTCCTCATCAGATTCAGATCAGCCACAATAGGTTCTTGAGCCAGAGACATCTTCTTCTTCTTCGAGTTCAAATGGAAAGGATAGTGATGCAGAGTCATCCACCTCTAGTCAGTCAGAGGATGAGGAGTTAGCACCTGACTCACCCACTTCTGGGCCACCTTGGGCTAGACAAACACTTGAGAGTGATGGCACTTGGGCAGGAGATCTTGTAGATGATAGATGAACTAGGGGGGATTTTTAGAGAGATCCACATGCCTTATTTGCTTCAGTTTTAGATCCATAGACTTTTCAAGAGGCATCAAGGGCACCTGAGTGGGATAGTGCTATGGAGGAAGAATATTCTTCCTTAATCAAAAATCACACTTCGGATTTGACTTCACTTCCTAAGGGAAGGAAGATGGTTCGATGTAGGTGGATATATCAGACCAAGTTTGAAGTAGATGGGTCGATTGATAAGTACAAGGCACGACTGGTCGCCAAGGGTTTCTCATAGGTGGTAGGTATTGAGTACTCAGAGACCTTTACACCCATTGCAAAGATGACTTCTATCCGACTCACCTTGGCTATTGCCACATCACATGGTTGGGATGTGCACCAGATGGATGTGAAGAGTGCCTTTCTTCATATAGACCTAGAGGAGGAGATCTACATGGAGCAGTCACCAAGATTTATTCAAGATTCTTCCTTAGTATGTAGACTTAAAAAATCTATCTATGGCCTCAAACAGGCCTGTCGGGCTTGGTATGCCAAGATGGATTTCTTCCTTCTCACAATAGGTTTCACTAGGTGCCATTTTGACTGCAATGTCTACTTCTAGTGGCAAGATGATTCACTCCTGATTTTGGTTCTATATGGTGATGACCTTTTGATCACCGGGAGTTCTTCATCGGCTATTGCAGCGGTGAAGGCATCTCTCCATGATAGATTTGACATGACAGACTTGGGTTTGTTGCACTACTTCCTTGACATCGAGATCTCACAGTCAGATTTAGGGATTTCTCTTGCACAACCTAAGTATGCTCTTGATTTATTATCTCGGTTTCACATGGCTGATTGCAAGCCATCTTTGACTCCATTTCTATCAGGAGTCAAGCTTGAGGCTGACTGTTCTTTACCATTAGTTGATGCCACTCGGTATCAACAACTTGTTGGCAGTCTCATCTATTTGACTCACACCAGGCCCGACATATCATATGTAGTGGGACTTGTCTCCAAATTTATGCAGAAACCTCATGAGCTGCATTGGAAAGTAGCTAAGAGGAGCTTGCATTACATATAGGGTTCACATAGATATGGGATTCATTACAAATTTGGCATAGAGGCTAACTTGATTGGGTATACAGATTCAGACTGGGTTGGCAATTCATAGACTCACAAGTCCACTTCTGGTTACAGTTTCTCTCTAGGTTTTGGTTTTATTAGTTGGTCTAGTAAGAAGCAAAATGCTATTACTATATCATCCACAGAGGCAGAGTACAGGGGAGATGTTAATGCAGCTACTGAGGCTATTTGGCTTTAGGGGATACTTTCTAAGTTTGGCATTCCTATCAGGCAGCCCACCATCATTTATTGTGACAACTAGAGTATCATTCAGATTTACAAGAATCTGATTCAGCACTAGCGGACCAAGCACATAGAGATTCACATGCATTTCATTTTGGAGCTTATTCATAGTCAGGTCATTGACTTGATATTTTGCCAGTCTTCAGAGCAAGTTGCAGACATATTCACCAAACCTTTCACTGAGAGCAAGTTCATTCATCTATGAGCTCTTTTTGGGGTGCAGTCCACATCTGCAGCAGCATCATCTTTGGGGGGGCCACTATCCTCTTCCTTTATTTTATGTGTTTCTTTTAGAGAAAAGTTTTTTCCTATGGGTTTTCTCCTTTTCTCTATCTTATGGAAGACTGCATTTGTACATGGGTACCTCATTAGGCCTAGTTGCCGGGACCCATTTTATATTTTCACACTACCCACCTAAGTTGCGTTTATGGGGGGGTGTTAATGTAGGTTTTTATTTTTCCCTATTATTTAATTAGGGAATATTATATATTTGTGCATACATAGAATTTTCCTACATTCATGGGATAGGCTAGCTTATGTGGAGATGTGTGTCATAGATGTGTCATAGGTGTCATGAGAATGTCATAAGTAACTCCTTTGACTGGCTATTCCGGGTATGGGAGTTACTTCTCTATTCTTAGCACTTTGTCACCACCTCTCATGGAGGAGTTACAGTCTATTCTTGGGGTGCTTTGACCACCTTTTGTGGAGGAGTTACAGTCTATTATTGGGGTGCTTTGACCACCATTTATGGAGTTACTTACTAGCTCTCTTATATGTATTCTTCATTATGGCCATCTCATGTTAATGGAATCTTGGCTTTTCTCCAAATTGTCTATGCAATTGTCTCTTGTTTGATTTCATTTACTTTAGCATTTTATGGTATTCACTTGCTTCGTCCCGTGCAACCACGAATCATGCATCCTCATTATTCAGACCTTGGTGAATCCTCTGATAACCACATTAGTGCATTTAACATTGGTATTGGTGGTAGTTTCATTGTGGATGGTATTGCAAAGTTTTCAATTGGAAGCATTGACTATATGCATTTAATACTTTGCATCAAGAGGCCTTTAACCGTGTGAATTTTTACGTTAAACTTTGGTGGTGGTTGAAAGACTTTAATGAAAGCATTGGCCATGTGTATAACACCTCTCTAAGGCCAACCCACCTCTATCTCCAGGTGGACCCTAAATTTTTTTTTTGAATTTTTAATTGATATCTAAAAATTTAAATATATTTTTGTGCAACTATAAGTTTAAGCACATACCATGGTGCAATGGCATGCAATATTTTGATAAAACCTTCCCACCTAGACGTCATGAGTATGAGCCCCTTTGAGGGCATTATTGCAGAGTGAGTTTTTTTTGCTTGCACCGTTTTGAATGTGTTTTTTGACATCAAACTTTGCTGAATCTATTCTCACTCATCCAGAGGCCTTGAGAGGTCTAATTTTTTTCACTGTGCTTATTTTTCCATGTTCTTCATAATGGTAAAATCAATTTTCCCCATTTGAGTAGTGTATTTTAGAATTTTTCATTTCTTCCATATTTTACTTCATAGTCTTAGAGTTATGGATATTCAACATACCATATCTTTTGACAGAGATCTCATATTTCAGCTTTTTCCTTATTTGTAACTAAAAATTTGTTGTAAACACAATATGTATAAAGTGCCACCTTGTTTTTGGTAGGGGATCACTGTTCTGCATTTACGTTGCATACTTTAGATAATGGGAGGGTTATTTCATTTGATATTTGTGTCGATTCAACCAAAACATTGTACAACAAACTACGTCATTATAAGTAGTTTGGGAGAGGGGGTTGTTTACATCTTGGTGAGTGTTTTTTTTTGCATGAGGTTCATTCCAAGGCCTTGTTTTTCCTTATTTTAAATGATGTTGTGCCACGACCTCCACACTATCACATAGGACAATAATAAACTATAGTTGAAAAATGATATGCTCTTCTCTGAAATCTATTCACTTTAGGAAGATATGATTAAGTACGTAGAAGAGAATAGGAAACTCAAGAAGCAAAAAACCATTCTCCTCTCCCTCATTTTTGGAAAGGATACCCTCATACACACATTGCAAAACACAATTTCTAGTGTTTATCATTAGATTGATACATTGGGTTTACATTATTTTGAGCCTAGTCCTTGTTGTTTTTCACTACCTGTTCTTGAATTTGGTACGCATCCACTTGATGCGCTTTTAGAACGTGCCCTATTAGATCCTGAGTCACCTATTGTATTTGATGTTGGATTAGTACCATATCATACATTTTATACCTGTTAGAGTGACTTTCAATTGCTCAATTGCATATCAAGTATACACGAGATGTCGAAACCCACCACCAAGCCTAGCTCATAACATAGTTCCTACATCCACTAAATAGGACATCAATAGTAATAGAATAATGTTGATATAAAAAATAAAGAATAATGAATTCAAATGAATCATTAACCATGAAATAATAATGAAACATAGTTGTTTGTATTTATAAAGGGACCAAAGTCAATACTAATGATCATGACCCTAAGCATGCCCTGTGAACATAACCAATTGCTGCAAGAGTAATCAATGTCAATCCACATCAATGAAACATGTTAAAAAAATAACATACAATAATATAACTAAACTAAAACAACTTATATAATAGGATAAAATGATTCTAATGCAATTAGTCTATGTATATCAGGATGAAATGAATCTAGTGTAAGCATCAACTATGATATAGCATAATCATAATAGTGTCCCAAGATACCTCATAACTCAACCATATAAAATAGAACCAACATCAACCATCTTTAGTCAAAATTATATCAAAATATGCTAAAGTAAGATATAATATAATATGTGTCATGGGTCATAAGGTCAAATCATGAAATCCTCCCCTCAAAGATAATCCATCCTAGTGAGTATCAACTATCAAGAAAAATATTGTCTAAAAATAACTAACTAAACTAATTAACACTACTGTACAGCCTCTCCACCCATTAAGGGGTGGCAATTCCTCAACTTTATCCTATTGGAATTCTTTTTTTTTTACCATTAGGATAGCTACATTTTTCATTACATTAGGCCAAGTAAAAGTCTCTTTCCTTCCTTCATGTGTCCTTTATGACATCGATATGACATAATAACACTTATACAATACTTTTACAATAGAACATTTCACCAATGTCTAACCTGGTTAGAATTTTTTTCAATATCATGCCTTTAAAGGTCATGAATAACATTAAAATTGGATAAAACTAGCTACAAATAGATTCACCAAACTAAATATGCTTACATAAGTCAACAAAATTTCAAGGCAACAATTGTTAATTTCAATACATCACTACTATTATTAACCATTCCAGCCATTTATGAAGGTATTTAATCAAACATAATAGGGAAAACAACAATACAAAACATATCAGTTTACACTTACCTTAAAATGCTTTCCAATAAGGGTGTTAACAACACTCCCAAGTAGGAACTCCAACCATAGTTTGACTGAATAAAACATAATTGAATAAATCAAATTATCAGTTTTCAATATAAAAACTTCACCAAGATCATTAATCACTTGGTGTCAATAGACATAGACCTACAACATGAGGTTAATAATTGTAATCATCTAATCTAACTAGATTGTAACCAAATTCCAAATTTAGAGTGAAATCTTCCACTAAAAATATTCTGCCACATGCATAATCTTAGGAACATTCATTATAGAATGTCATTTCATAAAGGCAGTAATTCATACTATTATGGTTACTCTACCACATAATCAATTGTTTAGGGGTTAGTGGAGAGTCTTGAACCAACCACACTGAACATCAGAGAAGCTATTCTAGGAATAACATGTAACCTGAAGGTTTACATCATGCTATCCAACACTTGTGATATCACATGATGGTCTAGGGATACCAATCGCACCATCCAAAATAATCCATCTGAGGGAATTACCCAAATTTCATCACTCTATTCAAGAGTCAAGTGCGTACCTAGGATTTTTAACACCACCTGATTAGGGCTTTATGTTACTCTTTTAGAGAAAAAAATTAGCATGCATTCCACTTATGTATTTTTTGAAACAAAATAAAAATATTAATCCTAGAATATCTCAAATAGTTATAAATAAAATAATACCCGAACCATAGCATGTTTGCACTTACAGGCCAATACATGCATGTATTTTAGTAAGTACCACTTTGCTAATTTTGCATAAATATCTAATTTACAAGACTAGTTAGTTCTTCACAAGGTTTAAAATAATAAAATGTCACAAAATTTTATTTTACCACAACCTCCAAGAGGTAGTTAAAGTTATATCCATAAGTTACCATTATGAACTAAGATTTCATGGCCAACTTGTGGCACACGTGGTGCACAATCTGATTGAATCATGCAGTTACTTGTACAAAGAGGAAAATTAGATTTTCAGCCTTCAAGAGACTCTAATTCTTATCCCATAATCAGTCTAATCATTATGTATATATTTATTTTTTACCGTCAATCTCATGCTTGCACCAATACTCAATACTAGAGTAGTGATGCAGGATTACACCATCAACACAAAATTACACCCTGAAAGATTTCAATCAATATAAGTTTGTTTCAAGATGGAAAGACACATCACACAAGTAGATTACAACTAAATTACCACATACTAATATGTTAACAACACAAATTCACATTTATTCCAAAATAATGTACACAAAATACTCATATAATAATTTGAATGCATAGAGCAAAGTAAGGTTTGCACAATTGATTTTAGAAGTGAAATATTTATTTACACAAGTAATTTACCATCATTCACATTTTATATAATTAATATCATACAATCATGTACATAAGTTCTCATGTAATAATTATAATATTAAGAAGAAAAAGTCGAATCCCACTAGTTAACTACATACACATAATATAGTGAAGGCACAAATTTACATGATTTAACATAATCAATGAAATGTAATAGTTTAAACAACACATAATAATTTTATATACAAGGAATAACCTCATGATATAGGTCATGCATACATGACTCAAATTTTATAATAATTATGCCAAGGTACTTTCACATCACAATAATTAACACACATAATGGTGAAGCCCAAGGGTCCATGAATCCCATCAGGTCTCCTAATGTCTAGATATCATCAAAATGATATCATGTATACATCATATAGTATAACATAATCAGTCTTAGGGATCTTGGATTAGTATCACCTTCCCTCAAGTAAATTTATGTTCCAACAAAGCCCATAAAATATATCTCTATGAGTTTAATAGATCTACAAATAATGTTCACATGTCATGGATATATGACTCAAACTACCTAATAACAATTAGATATCACCAAAAATTCTTGACTTTCCCAAGCAAGTCTATCACACTCACCCCACTAGGCCTTCGAAGCTTGAGACGCACCCTTGGACCTCCTAATATATTATACCTTGGCATCTTTAAATGGGTCTCTCATGTAAGCATTTAATGGCCACCAAGGCATTATCTCATGATTCTAACAACAAGGTTATATCATTTTTCTTCCAAATGGAATTGATACAACAAGTTAAAAGTTGAATGGTGATTCTTGTTTTGATGTAACATCGCTTTTGCAAAATTGTGGGCTTAGCCAAGGCACAATGTGAATGCTATATCACTATCATGGGAATTGAAATTTCTCACAATCATCAAATTCAATATAATTTCACAATAAACATCTTCATGTATATAGGACACATCCAATATCATGATAGACATCCTCATGGGTGTCAAAATATAGCCAAGTTCCAAATAGGCATCCTCACAAATGCATAACTCAATGACCCATGGACGTAAAACATATGCATGTTTATCTTAACATCCTCAAGTAAATCAACTTATCTATGATAAAAATAACCATCATAAATGCAATTCATATCCATGATTAAAATAAATATCATTTAAGCAAAACATGATTGAAATAAGAATTCCATACAGTAATTAAGTTTTAGTCTTTTGGAGTTATGAAGACACATTATTCTATATTTAACTCAAAAGAGGCCAAATTTATAACCAAGATCAAGCTCTTAATTCATCTCAAGATGTTCCCTCATAAGCAGAGATCCCAAGCCTTACTGATTTATGTAAGCAAATCAAACATTCTCACCCTATATAGCCCTCCAAGTTTAATCATAACCCTTGATCTTCCTGAGGTCATAATGTTCTTTGCATATACTAATGAATTGACCATCCAAATCAAGAAATAGATACCAAATATCATTTCCTTAATTCTAAGGGTGAAGTGGCTATCATTAGTCTCCTATAGACTTGCCCATATAAGTTAATAGCTAACAATTGATGCTTGCCCTAATATAACTTGATTAGGGAAGGGTTGACATAACCAAGGATATGGGTAAGCATCATAAATTCATTACAAAAAATTACCAATTCTTGCACATGTATACATTCTATAATGAAATAATTTACATTAGTTGAGGCTTGCATAACAAAGAACCATTTAATTCACCCAAGAGGCTAAGTAATTTTATAAAGGTCATAACATAACCTTCTAAAATCATATAAGACATATATTTGTCCACATAAGGTATATAATTACAACCATGGTTTAGTATGAACTCAACCATACAATGGCCCAAATCAAACTTAGCAAGGGGAACACAACCAACAAGTGTTATTCATCAATCCAAAGGTGTACACATGTATGCTGATATAAAATAATCCTCCACAAGAATATGCACATTATATTATTTATATTTTCTGCCCTCCAAAAGTATACTATGAAGACACAACCCTTTGCAAAGGTAATCACAATCATATAAAAGATCAAATAGCCTTTTCAAGAATATGCTAGAATTAGTTCAATGTGCAAAAAAATCATTTCAAAACCTTAAAGCATAGGCTATACTAATATATAAAACAACCCCCAAAATAAATTGGAATTTCCTTCCAAATTAAATAACAAAATCTCATTTAGGGCATGTTGCATAACTTTAATGCATCACAATACATCTCAACAACCA
>JARHVA010007423.1:52500-70000 GCA_037957365.1 Torreya grandis
AATCACATAAATGGAAGGCACCAAGCTTTAGACAAACCTATATACTTTACATATTATATCTAGAAAAGCATTATCAATAGAAATTAATCCCATAATAATAAACCAAATTTGGCATCAAACTTGGCACTGCTAGTTATGCAGGAAGCTACATAGGATATCTAGAAAACTCAATAGTGATTTAATAGAAAAGAACCCATACAAAGAGACTAATTGAGAATTATGATTAAGATGCTAACTAAGCCAGTTTGGGGCAACACAAGTGTTCTAGTTAATACTTGAACTAAAATCAAATGCTCAATTTGTAAATCCTTTAGTTTGTTGCTCCTAATTTTTATTAAATCTAATAAAAAAAATCAAAGGCCCAAAATAATTCTTATAGCACCTAACAAGAAGAATTCAGTTTTGAAAATGATTTTGGTAATTAAAAATTCATAAGGAAGTGTCATGACTTCCCCATGAATCTAGAATTATTCAAATGATTTCCATTTTGAAAATAATGAAGTAAAATCCTAATTCCCATTATAAATTCAAATATAAATCATACCTATAAAAATTTTAGGTAACTATGGTAAAATTGTGGGTTTTTAGGATAAGAGTCATGGTCTTCTATTTCTATGAGAGCTTGTAGCTCATGCTAGATTTCCCCACCTATCCATGTGTATAATTCCCCATGGAACCCAAAATCCCTTCTCTTATCTATGCCCTTGCTTGACCTCCCTGGGGTTTTGACCCATCCATGTCATCTCCCACAAAAGGGTGAAGAAAAAATGAAAAAAAACTAGGGAAAATCAATGTAGCCCAACATAAAGGATGCAACAAGATTAAAATGAAATAAAATAAAATAATGATCTGTAATCCCTTGGGTCAATCCATGAAATAATAAACAAAAAAACATTAAAATGATAATAATTATAAAAAATCATTAGATAATAATAAGTAATAAAAAATCATAAGGTTGATCCATAAAGAGGTATTATATAACAAAATCATTAACAAAATCAATAATTAGTACACTAAACAAAATTCATAAATTCATTAAGCTAGTAATAATTAATAAAAATCATTAAAACAAAAATTATTAATGAAATCATAAAGTTGATCCCTAATTATAAAAACTAGTTTGTCATTATTTTGACCATGCTCATGGTTAAGTCAAACTACCACGAAAGAAGGAGTCCCATGATGGCATTATAAAGACAATAAACCTAATACAATATAGTCATACCCAAAAGCATAGCAAGTTAAGATTCAAGCCACTCCACATGAAATAATAATTAAGTGTCCATGACACCTAAGGAATATAACAAAACCATGAAAAACTAACAATAATCACATGAAGGACTAGACAATAACAATAATGATATCAAAACTTGTTGACTCCAATAGGGAACAAGAACAAAACAAACATGCATAAATAAGGTGAGACTAATAAAATATAGAATGTATTAATGATATAAAAACACAAAATGATGGTGGATTAGTACCATATCATACATATTATACTTGTCAAAGTGACTTCTAACTGCTCAATCACATTTTGAGTATACTTGAGATGTTCAAACCCACCATCAAACCTGGCTTATGGCCTAGTTCCTGCATCTACCAAATAGGACATCAATAATACTAGGATGATTTTGAAATAAGTAATTAACAATAATGAATTCAAATGCATCATTAACCATGAAATAATAATTAAACATAGTCATCCATATTTTTAAAAGGACCAGAGTCAATATTGATGTTCATGACCTTAAGCATGCCTTATGAAGATAACCAATAGCTGTAAGAGTAATCATAAGGCATTAGATGATGTGTAACATATGTAATGAAGATAACCAACAGCTACAGGAGTAATCAATGTAAAGCATGCTATGAAATAAAATTAACATCAGACGTCATTAGGCCAAACACTATCAAAACATGGTAAAGCAAGGTATAATCTAGTATTTGTAGTGGGCCACAAGGCTATGTCATGACACTTTCAAATACAACCAACCACTAGAAATCTAAACTAGACTGAAGATAACAAGAATCGAAATTAAAATTTACTATCTAAAAATGGGAATCCAATAAAGAAACTCTTTCATTGTATTTTTTATTACAAAAGCATTGAATTAATGTTTTCTAAACTTTGGAGTCTACTAAAAAGATCAACCAAATGATTGTAGGGTAGTTGGAAAATTTTATATCCTAAATTGTTTGCTCTTTGTCTCATAGAAAAAATACCATTATTTATAGACTCGTGTTTTGAAAATTTCACAATATTTATAGAATTTTACATCCATGAACTATGAACATTGGTAGTTAGATAACCATTAGTTTGAATACCCAAATACCGCTTGTATATAGTGGTAGTTAGTTTATATTTAAAAAAATAAAAAAATAAAAAATAAAAAAAACTTTCTAGAGTAGAAAAACCCTATACTTTTCACTATGAAAACGTTTGAATCACCTCCATACTAACTCTATATGTTTAAAATATATAAATTAATATTTTAAATCTGAAATGTTATATAATGATGAAATAATTATATAAATTTGATATAGTGAAAATATTATGTATATATGAATAGTATATTAGAATAAAAATTGAATCAATAGTTATATAATACCTATATATATATATATATATATATATATATATATATATATATATATATATATATATATATATATATATATATATATATATATATATATATATATATATATATATATATATATATATATATATATATATATATATATATATATATATATATATATATATATATACACACACACACACACACACACACACACACACACCTCTTTCGGATTTATAGATAACCCTTGTAGTCATTTCTATTTTTGAGGATGTTATCAAAAATTAGTTACTTCAATATAGATTTTATTTGGATTTGCATTAATATAAACATCCTCATGTCTTGTATTTTATAATTTTTAGGTTAATTAATTCAAATTATTATAAGTAATTGGTTGTGATATATAAGATTCCCAAAACACATAGTTACACATACCTCTTAGGAATACCAAAAATGAGGTATAAGTGGATTTGATTCTATTGTGGGAGATCTATTTACTTATCATATATCCAAGGGTTGGATTAAAACATTTATTTATGTCTTGTAAATGTCATATTACTAATAAATATAAAACATTATTATATATTACAACCTAAGACTTGAACACAAAATACATGGATAATAATAATATTAGGCCCTGAATTCTTATAGTTTTGAAGAACATATATTCGATCTCTAGTTTAGAGACATAATTATCTTATAATAATGCCAAGGATCTATTTCCGTTGTAGATCCTTATATCAAATCAAACTTACTTATTTATTTGATATAGGTCAAACTCCTAGCAATTTCCATCCTTTAAAATAAATTTACAATAGCCATTAAAGAGATAGTTCAAGAAAATGGGTAAATTAAGCCTCATATAGAGCTATATTTGTCATTTCCAAAATTCATATGTAAGTAATAGTAATCAGGTTATGTCACATAAGTGAGTCTCATTTGGTGGCCAAGTGCATCCAAACCCAAAAATAAAAAAATGGGTTTTGAACAAAACCCTTTCATTTGAAAGGGGTTCGTTTGAACCCCCATGTGTACTTTTTTAATGGCATTGGAATGAAGGGGGTCAAAGGTTTACATTGACATTTGATTAATTTTTGATTAATTTGAATGATATTTCGGGGGGTTTGAATGAAGGGGTTTCATTCGAACCACCTTCATTCTAACTCCCTTTGTTTGAAACCCATGTGGCATCAAATTCTCACCCATTGAAGTGGAAAGCTATTATTGGCCTAAAATTGCCACTTCAGATGCCACATATTAGGATGAAAATATAAAAAAGAAACATGTGGATCTACATATAAATAGGTCTTTTTATGATCTTTCTAATAATATGGTTTTTTAAAAATTTTAATATTATTTATTATTTATTTAGTAAAATATACTTTTTTATAAAATTAATTACCATATGTTTGAGGCACTAAAAAATATAAGAGACTTTGGCCAATTTTTTTTGAAAAATATCAATGCACCCATCTTTAATGCCCTTGATCTAATAGTGAAAAAATTTGTCTATTTCAACATATATATATATATATATATATATATATATATATATATATATATATATATATATATATATATATATATATATATATATATAGTGAGGAGAAGACATAAGCATTGATATTCCTTGCCTTGATCACTAAAAAATTAATTAAAAAAAAAATTGATAAAAAATTATAAAAAAATAATCTTACACTATGTCCATGTTTTTAAGGCCTCTTTGCAAAAAATCATGAGAAAATATTATGTTTTGAGAAAATTATGAGGAGGAGAAATCAAGAACTCAATCGTTTTGAAAACAAAACATACACACTATGCATTTAGGTATTAAAAAATCTATTTTTTATTTTTTTATTTTTTCAAAAAAACAATAAATGTAATCTATACTTGAAATGAAACATTTCGTTAGTTTACACCATTTTCACATTTTATATGGTTAAGTCACTATTGTCTATACAAATTGAGAAATATTAACATTTTCATTTTTTGCTGGCCCCTTGGTACCAAAAAGTCAGACACTGTATTATGATTCAACCCAATCATATAGATCTAATTCTTATTTAATCACTTATTCACATAGAGAAATCGAGTTCATTGAGATAATTAGAATGCTAATGAAAACAAGATACTTAATCCATTTAAATTCATTCCATATGTTACACATCATCTAATGCATTAAATATAGTATTCAATAATTATAATGTAGCACAACCGGTATTCATTATCAAATTATTATGATATAGTAATATTACACTATAACGCTACCATTAATAACCTAGTTTACATTGTTCCATAGATACATAGAGTAGAGAGGAGAGTTAGAACACTGCATCATATGTCAAAAATTATGTTTTCTTGTTCCACTTGTTTAATTGGCCTTAACATGATCATAATGTGAAACCACCTAATAAGCAGGTATTTTTTTAGTGGTGAATATTTGTTAATTAATGAATATTTTATTTTTCAAAGTAGACATCTGATGAATTTTTGGGGTATTTAGTAGCATGTGATCATATAAAGGTTATGGTAGAATTTAAATTTAACAGTTGGCTCACATATTTAAAAAAATAAATATGCACATATAAATGTTTGTCACTAGTACCATGAAAAAAATCTGTGGTAATTCACCACTATATATTATATATTAAACTATTTTACCTAAAATATAGTACTGAAAGAGTTATAAAAAAATTTCAGCTAAGATATCTCCAATGGCTCATTACCATAACCATTAATGTTTCAGTATATACTCAAAAGAAACCATTTGAAAAAAAATCAATTATTAAATAGATAGTGATATATGCAAAGGATATGTAAGAGATTAAAAAATCATGTAAAGCATAATGAAGCATGTATATTACAAAGAGTATCACTTGCTTATATAGGCAAGGCAAAACAATATGCAAGCTAAACTAGACAATGTGGGACTAAACCTCACATAAGGCAAAATTAGGTAAACACAAATACCTAGATCCTATAATCATGAGTTAGATACTTTAACACCCCCACATAAGTAAAGCTAGTGGATAACAATAGAGGATGTAGTGTGAAGTCATGTGTCCCTATAGATGCTAATCCATCATGCAAGAGTATATGTATATTGAGTCACTATAATCACCAAGTGAAAGTACGAATGGTGATGAATATGAGGATCACTAAACACAATTATTGTTATCCAAAGTACAATGTATAATGATGAACCTAAGGAAACATATCTTGAACAACCTCCAAAATGATAGTGATAAGTGAGCACAAAGAATGGTGGGGCTCTCACACTTGTGTCACTGGTAGGGATACCATTCTATTATCACTATAAGAATCACTAAGAAGTCCATGGAGTCAATAAAAAATTCATCATATGCATTTTGAAAAACAAAATACTTGAATAAGATACCCACGTACAAATGAGGAATCTAAAAAACACTCAAAATTACAAAATACATAACTCTCTTAAAGTGGAGAAAAAAGAAAAATTTGTAGGAAAAAACTCCCCTCCAAAAGAAAGAAAAGAAGAAGAGAGAGATATAGAAAATTATTCCAAAGATCATTTTGAAGAATTCCACACTCCATGTATGCACAAGTCACAAAGGAACACAATCTACATGAGTGGTCTAAATCCACTATTCGATCACAAAAGCAACTGATAGTAGGCTTTACCAAAATAACTTCATTCAAAAATATTGTTAGTGGTGAAGAAAGTACAAAAGAATATTACTACATGTGCAATGAATGCTCAACACTAAAGAAGCAGAATATAGATCACACCCCCATACTATTTAATGGGTGGAATGGAGAAAAGAGGTCTACATGAGTGGTTTAAATCCACTACTTGAACAATGCATAATCCGACACTATATACAAGGTTAATGTAAAGTATCAAAAAAAGTGTCAAAAATATAGATAAGTCTCTCAAAGATGATGGCCCATGGTGGTGATGGAAATTACAAGCAAATGATGAAGTGAAAAGGTGCCTAAAATAGAGTACACAAATGCATGAAGGTAGAAAAGGATGAATCAACAAACCCCCATGACATTTTATAAATTCATGCGAGTAAAATATAAACCACATATAAAAAACACTAGATGGAAACAAGGAATACATTAGAATTCACCGTAATAGTTCCAAATGAGGAGACTATCAACCTATCAATCAAGCCAACAAGAGAGGTGCTCTAAAAATAAGGGAGCAAAGATGTGTCTCCATAGAAGAAGGCACGACTTTAAGAAAGGGTCCTCGAGAAGACATGACATAACTAACAATGTGTCGAATTAATAATGCATGTTGTGGGTTGACAGAAGAGTGTGACAAATGGAGAAAAGAGTCATAATGTATGCAAACACACCCAAAAAAATTAGTAGTTAAAACATGTAAATCACATGCAAAAAAGACATCAGGCTTAATACAAAATGGATCCAAGATCGTGTGTGTGTGAAGTAAAATGTATGGCCCATAACATAGGAAAATCCCTAATAGTGACAATGCACAACCAAGAATAGGATGTCAAACTCAATTGAAAATGCATCCATGAGTGCAAAACATTATGGCAATGTAATTTGAAAGAAGCTAGAAGGAAGTTTATGTTGTTTATGAGGGGGTCTAACCTCCTACCAAACTAGACATCACCCTTTTATCTTTGACAAATGAAAAAGATAAGTTACGTGAAAATACTGAATATTCCCTCTAAAAATGATCACAATAGAAAAATGTGTCATCTTTAAAATGGCACCTCATGACAACAAATCATAATCACAAGGTAGCATAACCAATGTAAAGAGACCCCCCATAATGTGGCACTTTATATTTTAGTGTAGTTTAAAATGTATTTAGAACCAATGCATAGGAAATTTAAAAGCATGAACTTTTACAAAAAATGGTACTCAATTTTGAGCTATCGATAAAAAGTTATTAAACAATTATATTCCCATAAATAAGGCCTATTTAATAAAAATTTACATGAAAATTTTAAAAATTGTACTGCAGCTAAGGTAGACCTAACCTTCCAGCAATGTGTTAGAACTGACAGGAAACTAGGAATCTCCTTAAGCCAACAAAAGTAAAAAATTACCTAACCCAGTTACCCATTCATGTACTTTTTTGAAAAAACCTATTGGAAGGGGTTTTAATTAAAAAAATACAAAGCTATTTCAATAAAATTAAAAACATGATTCTCTTTTTAATTCTTTTATGACATATTTTAGGTTTAGTGTTGACTTTAGCAAGGAAGATATAGAGAAGCACTGCCAATGTTCATCTACAAGGTTCCAAATCAAAAAAACACAATGAAAAAACATCATTGGAGGAGCTATAATGATACCACATGTATGGGAAAATTATATCTTAAAAAAATGAAGATGCTCAAGTTGTTAGTGTATCTCCCCACCATTTTTAAGACTAGATTGACATGTCATTAGAAGGGAACGAACACCATCTGAAGTTGGAATGCCATCAATAGGTAGAATAAATCTAGAAATTAGAGGTTAAATCCTAAATATGAGAATCACTAAGGAAGAGAGGAACCTCATTGGAAGAGAGGAAGCTCAATGGAAATATGTAAGCATATGGAGAAATGCTAATGAAATTCAAAAGAGAAAGGATCGATACTAGAAGATCCTAGATAGAGGATGCAACAAGATCAGTAGATTTTTACAGGATAAAATAGTAAGGAATATCCTAGAGAAGTGACACAAATACAAGTTTTATATTATCCTTGAATGCAATAGCAACCATGTACATAGGTGGAAGAAATGGCAGTGACTCCTTGTGTAGATCATGAGCTTCAAGGTGGTGGTGGCCAGGGAGAAATGTGAAGGTGCTAGTGAGATTCCTGCTCAGTGCTATCTACCTTAATGCCTCTTAGAGATTTAAAATGGCACTCCAAGAGTAATTTATCACCTCACATTTGATTAATACACCTCCATTATGTCCTTAATACATGGTTTGTTGGGTCGATGGCTAGAGAAATGCCATAATCATGATAACGTAGAGGTTGTGTGAAGGTTTAGGTAACTTTATCCAATGACTTAGGGTTCTCTCAGTAGAAATCAAATCACCATGTTCCACTTATAGAAGAAAAAACATTCCAATGCCTCCTTAAGCAAGGAAAAAACCCATGCCAAGCTATCCTTGTCATGCTTCAATATATAGTGCATAATTTCCAATTCCTTTTCTCCATGTTTTAATGCCTCTTCTCCTTTATGCAATAACTCTCCAAATTATAACACCACCTATCTCCAAGAACTAACCTTATTTGCTCCAAAAAATAAGATCTATTTAAATAAAACTCTGCAAAAAACAAGATTGCAAGAGCTATAGGGTAGATTAGGGGGTAATGGTTGTTAGGAGACCATAGAGATGAGTTAAAGCCAAGATTTGGCCAAAACAAAACAAAACAAAACAGAAAAAAAAAAAAAAAGAAACACATATGCCAATATTGATGTCAAGTTAATCAAAACCTAACAAAAAATAATATACGATGGCCAAATCAAATATGAGTTCAAATAAGGGGCAAAATGTATGGCCAAATTATATGTAAGGATCTGATACTAATTCACCAAATAAATAATGTTGGTGAAGAATAAAAATGTTATATCTACGAACAAAATTAAGTAATGGATATTAGAGGATAAATTTGATACCATGAAAGAGTTATAAAAATTATTTATCCAAGATCTCTCTAATGGCTCATTACCATAGTCATGGATGCTTAAACATATAGTCAAAAGAAACCAATTGAAAATAAAATCAATTTTTATATGTATAATGAGATATGTAAAATATTACCAAAGCATGTCTAGAATAATGAAGCATGTATATTATGAATAATAACACTTGTCTATATAGGCAAGGCAAAATAATACACAAACTAAACTAGACAATGTGGGACTAAACCCCACATAAGATAAACCTAGGTAAACACAAACACCTAGATCTTAACAAGCATGAGTAAGATATTGTAACAAGTACTAGGTGCCGTATGACATAAAAATAAATCTAAAAAATGATAATATATAGGATAAAAATATTAATTGATGAATGACAATAGGCATTACTAAATGAAAAATCAACTACTGAATGATGACAAAGCTAATAGATGAATACACAGGCATCAAATGATGGAAAAGTTATCGAGTGTTTATGTTGTTAGATGATAACATTATTACCATTTAGTGGATATATAGATGCCCAGTAGAACAACTATTACTCGACATCCACACCACCACTCAATAACATCGCTAATCAACTCAAATACTATCAAGACAATCAAATTAACAATAGGCCAATATTATGAATATTAACAAGTAGTTATTCATATTAAATAATTATAATAATTACAAACCATGCATAATAATCCTCAATGGGAATTGGAGTTGACATGCAAAATTTAGAACACTAAAAATAAATAAAACTCAACTTATTATTTTTAGTAGTTGTTATTTTTAGTAATTATCACATGCAAATGCATGTATCTCTAAAATCCTCCAAAAATATAATAAAATATTAAATTAACATATCAAACAAAATTTAACTGAAGTTCAAGTCTAGTTAAAAAAAGACAATTTCCAAATTTAGAAAATTATGAAAAATTAAATTAAATTATAATTTTGGACCTTCATATGTTCATGTTTTGCCTCTAAAAAATATTGAAAACATCCCATAACTACAAGGGCATGTTAAGGTTGCATTGAAATTTTTGATCTGATCATTTTGGCTTGAATATGGGCTCAAATGGAGCTATAGATCAAACATTATGGCCTCTGGAAGTTTAGCCACTTTTTTTTCATCATTCTTCTTTGGTTGAGAACAACTCAACTCTTATGAGTTGTTATGATTATACTTCTACAATTTATTCTAATCAATCTTCTACAACTGCCATTCTATAATCCAAGTGTTATCTTCCTATTGTAATCCTTCCCATTATACTAAATACATGTCATAAATTCCTTGCCTTTTGTTTACTATCTTCTTATTTAGACCATACACTATCTTTACTTTCTTCTTCTTTGGCACATTTGACTTCCAATCTACATATTCATATTCTTCACCTTCACCATCTTCTCCATAGAAATCATATCAATTTGGAACATTTAATACTAGAGAAATATAAAAATTATGTGTTAAAATCATCTTAGAAGCATTGTCATTGATTTTCATCACAATTTTGTAGTATCCAATTTTATAGTTCTTCATCTTGTTATACGTGCCTTTTAAAAATATCTCTTTCCTCAAGTAAACAAACATTAAATCTCATTCTTCAAATATTTTTGACCTTCTTATTACATGTACTATTACTTTATACTTCTCATTACTTTCTTGTAACTTTATTCTTACTTTTTATAACTATTATATATGTTCTTTAAATACTTATGCATCATCACTTACTCATTATTCAATTGGTAATTATACCAAATATAAAATGCTCATAGGATTTATCTCATAAACAATCTAAAATGTTCAATTTTAATTGACATATTCACTAAACTATTATATATAATCTCAAATTACATTAATGACAAGTCAATTGTTTGGGCTTCTCTCCCACTATGCATCTCAATAGATTTCTTAAGCTCATTTTTACAACTTATGTCTATCCATATGTTTGTGGATGATATGCACTAATAAATTGTATCTTATTCCTCATCTTCATCCACAAAGTCCTCCCAAAATTACCTATTAATTTCATGTCCCTATCTAATGTAATGATTTTTGGATCACCATGCAATCTCAAAATATCCTTAAAAATAGTTTTATAACTCTAGTGATATCATTTATTTTATTGCATGAAATAAAGTGAACCATCTTAGAAAACCTGTATACAAAAACAAATATTAAATCATTATCTCTTTATGTATTTGTTAATCCAAACACAAGATCCATACTCAAATCTACCCATGGTCCTGTTGGGACTGGTAATGGCTTGCACATCCATGTATGTATTTTTTCCCCTAACATATCATGTACCTTGAAACATATCTTGTCACATCTCTCTTCATCCTTGGTGAAAACTGCTTCTCCTCCACCAAAGTTATTGTCTTTATCATACCAAAATTTCCATCCAAACCACAACTATGTAATTTTATTATTATATTATTTATTAGAGATCTAATTGTAATACATATTGTTTCCCTTTGAAGAGATAACCATCCTACATAATATACTCTTCATAAACATTACATGTGTCACTAGTTAATGGATTCCTACATTACTAAACTTTATTGCTAAATTATGGATTAATATCATATACTTGTTTAATAAATTTAAATCCAACTACTACACTCACCATAGTAGTTATCGATCCCACTCACATGCTCAAATCATCAGCCACTTGATTTTGTTTTTATGATTTGTGTTTCAACATAAAAGTATAACCTTGCAATAAATACATCCACTTTTTATTCCTACTATTTAATTTATTTTGAGTGTTCACATAATTCAAAGCCTCATTATTAGTGACTATGATAAACTCCATAGGCACCAAGCAATGCCTCCAATGTTTTAATGTTTATACAATGGCATAAAATTCAACATCATACCTAGAATACTTTATTATTAACTTATTCAATTTATCATTGGAATCTCTTATTGGCTTCCCTTCTTGGCTCAACACAACTCTAATTCCCATAAACAAAGAATCACAATCAACAACAAACACTTTTTAAAAATCTGTTAATGCTAAAATATGGTTTCTATTGTTTTGTTCTTCAACAACTCAAGGATTTCTATTGCTTCCCTTGTCGATGCAAATTCTTTTCCTCTCATATAATTTTTTTCATTCAACAAGACTACTAAAATTATCAATAAAAGTTTTGTTAAAAATTTCTAAACCATGGAAACTTCTTACCTTTGTGATGCTCTTTGGGATAGGCCACTCAATAATTGCCTTAACTTTTTTTTCATCCATTCTTACACCATCTATTGAAACTACAAATGCCAAAAATACCAAACTGTTCTACATAAACATGCACTTTTTCAAATTCACATATATCTTCTATTTTCTTAGCAATTCTAATACCATTCTCAAATGTTTCAATTGTTCTTCTTTATTATTATTTAATATTAAAATATCATCAAAATAAACCACCAAAAACTTACCACTGTGTTCTCATAGCATTGTGTTCATCACACTCATAAATGTGTTAGGTGTATTAGATAGCCCAAATGACATCACCATCCACTCATATAAATCATATCTAATATTTAATGATGTTTTCCACTCATGTCCTCCATGAATTTGAATCTGATAGTAACCACTCAGATCAATCTTGGTAAAATATTTTGCTCCTACAAGAACATCCATCATATCATCGAAACGAGGTATAGGAAATCTATATTGGATTGTAGTTTTATTGATTTTTATACTATGCACACACATATTCCAACCTATTTATTTATTTATAATTAGAAACATTGGTGTTGCACATGGATCCATGCTCTCCTTTACTATACCCTTCCTCACCAATTCTGCAACATGCTTATTTATTCTACATGTTATATTAGACTCATCTTCTAAGCTGCTTGATTGAGTAGAGATGATCCTAGAATCAAATAAATATGATATTAAATATCTCTCTTTGATGGTAAACCATTTGTTAACTCATCAAGTATAAAATATACATATTATTTCAATACTAGTTCTACTTCTATTGGTATTTGCACCACTTTTATGTCTTCTTTATTCACTAATAATGCATAGTGTACTAACCTATCATCTTCATGTATTTGATAATTGATTTATAAATTACCATGTATTTATATTAACCTTCTTATTTAAGAGGTAATAAAACTACCTTCATACGACCTTTATAGAAACTATATGTGTTGTTTGCTCCATCAAGAATTGCTTTTCTATCAAACTGGCATGGCCTTCCCAATAATTAATGGCATGTATCCATTTGTATAACATCACACCATATTTCATCCTTGTAAGTTTTACCTATTAAAAACTTGATTAAACATATTTTATCTATTTTAACTTCATTCCCTTTATTAAACCATGAAATTTGATAAGGATTGTGATGCTTTTGACATTAAAAACCTAGTTTGTCAATCATATCTTTAGAGACCATATTTTTACAACTACCACAATCTATAATTACCTTGCATATCTTACCTCCTGAATTACACATTTTTCAAAATATACTTGTTTGAAACCATGCATCACCACCTTGTTTATTCTTCACATGGTTTTTCCTTGGAGTAATCATTTTTATTCACATCATGATATTTTCTCAGTTATCTATTACTACAACTATAATATTTTTCTCTTCTATTTTAGCTTCATATAAATTCACTCTTGGGTAATTATCTTTCCTCCTCTCATGATCTTGGTAGTGTGGACACTCAAACATTCTATGAACTTCTTATTTGGATCTATAACAAACACAAGATGTGTGTTGATTTGGAAACCATCATCTACCACCACCATAACTTTGTCATCGATGAAATCTTCTTCTTCTTTCCTAGTGTTGAAACCATTGTCTATTATCTTCTTATCTTTATTGACCACATGATGATTCTCCTCTAGTGGTATTAAACCCACCTCTATTTGTATAAAATCCACCTCATCCCCTTATTGAAGGATATTTCACTTTTCTTGGTCTAATAGATCTTACTCTAAAATAATAATAATAATAATAATAATAATAATAATAATAATAATAATAATATTATTATTATTATTATTATTATTATTATTATTATTATTATTATTATTATTATTATTATTATTATTATTATTATTATTATTATTATTATTATTATTATACCTTCAAAGATAAACTATAAGCTTCCTTCATGCAAAGTATTTGATGCATACTTAATTCATCTCGACTGCAAAAATTCAAACCATTTAGATACCTTCATCAATATTCTCTTATATCTCATCATGATCCACACATATGTAAATCTTGTAAAAATCATCTATATACTCTTGTATATTGTGATCCTTCTACCTCAAATTTTGAAATCTTTTGTGTAGGGTTTGAGCATAATCCACACGATTCTCCCTCAACTTCTTCTCCATCTTTTTCCATGAATTGATCTTCTATTTACCTCTTCTCTAAATTTATTTTTCTTGGTGATCCCACCAAATAATTACATCACCCTTTAATTTTATGCATGCAAACTTTCCTTCTTATCTTCTCTCAATGTTCTCCACTCAAATAACTTCTCATTGATGTTCATCCAATCTTTCAACTCCTCTAAAATAAACTTACACCATAATATAGAATGTCAACCTTGATTATTTGATTCCTTTGTTCTAAATGTCTAACCATCCTCTCTTACATTGATGTCAACTATTATTACTGCTCTCCTCTTTCAAACTTTATTTTTCATGATGTGTGTTTCCTTCTAAATCATTTTTTTCTCTCTATAATCTTTGATTGACAACAATATGGGTTAATTTTTCTACTTGCCTCTGCAACTCTTACAAATTATAGTTCACCTAAGTGAGTCTTCCTCATCCACTCAACACCTCTTACATGTCAAAGATTCAAACTTACTATGATATCAAATAATAAATTGTAATACTATCAAAATAATAAAATTATCGATATGCCAAAATTCTAAACAATAACTATTAATCTATATTGAATAGTTCAAATAATTATAAACCATGCATAAATAAGCCTAAAATCATCATTGGAGTTGACATAAAAAATTTATAACTCTAAAGATAAATAAAACTCAACCTACTATTTTTAGTAGTTGTTATTTTTAATAAGTATCGCATGTAAGCACACATAACTCTAAAAATCATCTATAAATAAACTAAACTCTAAAATTAACTTGTCACATGAATTTCAAATGAAGTTCAAGTTTAGTTACAAAAACATACAATTTATAAATTTATAAAAATATAGAAAATGAAATTAAACTATAATTTTGGACTCTAAGATTGTCATGTTTGGCCTCAAAAAAATATTGAAAATGTCCCATAATTGGAAAGGTCTGTTATGATAAAATTGAAATTTTTGAGCTAGTAATTTTGACATGAATATGGGATCAAATATATATATATATATATATATATATATATATATATATATATATATATATATATATATATATATATATATATATATGGATCAAAAGTTATGGCCTTTATAAGTTTAACCACTTTTTTTTCATCAATCATTGTCATTTGATAGTTGTATTATTGGATGACAATATAACTATGATTCAACAACTATGCTACTATTTAAAAACACAATCTCAAATTATAGATGTGATACCACTAAAATTCAATGATTATATTGGTAGATGACAATGCAGCTATTGTTTGACCATTATGCTATCATTTGATAGCCAAACTTCCAAATGATAGTCATGCTAGCTGAAGTAGCCAACCATATGAAGCATGCAAATAGATGATTAGGTGATGTAGTCTGGTGACTACATCCTATAGTCAATCCTCATAATTCTTCTATACTATTATACACCTTCCAACCTGATTCACCACCATTATGAAATCAATTTTCCTAATGACCTCTAAGTTTATCTTAATATAGGTCACTACAACTTTTCTTACTACTAATTTATGTTCGACATCAATTTACACATAATTTGTGTAGATTCCATAAGGCAAAACTTATAAATCTTTTTTTTCCTACCATTAGAAAACTTATTTCCACTCAATATATTTTCCTCCTTTCCAAACATCATTATAATATTCTAATTGGCTATTAATTACTAGACTCTTTCCACTTCCACTTTCCAATAAATGTATTACTACACACTCATTCTCTATCCCATTTGTATGACACATAAAATATCAAACACCATAATTTCAAAATTTAACACTCATAAATAATGGAGGTCAACATTTTTAAAGTATCCTTGGTAAATATAGTTAATTAAACCTTTAGCACTAGCTAAATTACATCGACATGTTGAACGCTTTAATAATGTTCCCCATTCTTTGACTATATCATAATATAATTTCATCCTTCCTCATATATTATTATTCAGTATTAATTCTTGAAAATCTTCCTATAATTTTGTCTAGTCACATTGAATTGAGTAACGATGATCCCCCTATTATTATAATGTAAAACTTTATTGCCATTGGTTAATTTTCTATTTCATTTACTTCTTGGCAAGATTCATTTTTAGATGAGTTTTCATACCAATGTCTATTTATTACCTATTCTTCACAATCCACTTTCATACCAAATCACTTCAAATAGCTTTGATCTCTCTTCCACTATGCATTCTTCACTACAAATTTTAAATCCTCCAAAAATACCTTTTGACAGAGCGATTATTCTTTATTCCTCATAAGTATATTATGTGGTCTTCATTTTTTATTATTTATTTCCGCTAATTTTTTATGCATCATGGCTACCAATATGTGGATTATGATTCACTCATTGATAGTTCATATTTATCACTTAAAAGTAGACTAATTTATAATCCCATGTCTCAATTATCACATTAGCATTTAATAGTATAGTGATAATGAGCCTTTATATTTATATTTTTTTAGTTCAAATAATGCATCCACTTATGTGTATGTCACCCAAGCACAAGTTTCCAAGTGTTGATGCAAAAATTATGCACATAAACCAATTCTATATAAGGTTACTACAATAACCAATATTATACTTTGGATCTATGCTTGCTTGTGAATATTTACTATTGGATATATTTAATTTTTTTGTGCCATTCAGATATCTAATTGATTTAATCAATGGAAACCATTACTAAATCATCTCATCATTGATATATAATAATATAAATACATATTAAAAATCCCTTTTCTAATGAAAATACACCAAATTCATCAAGGTAACACTATAGTATGAAGAATTACAACTAAAATCATAGTAATAAAACTATAACATATATGTTTTTACCATGATTCTATGTAAAATAGTATCTATATATATATATATATATATATATATAACAC
>JARHVA010007423.1:75000-107500 GCA_037957365.1 Torreya grandis
TAGCCATAAAAAATATAAATCGCATCCATCAAATAAACTCAAATATTGTCAATAGTAGAAACCCTATGCATTTACTTTAATCATTTAAATATTTATGATTTATAAATATAAAAAATAAACCACTACATAACTAGAAAATAAAAAACAACATAACTAGAAAAAAAAATTAGAACAACCAAAACAAAATTGCTTCTTCAAATTATTCAAATCATTCTCCTTCATAATAAAGATTAATTATGATCTATTTATTAAATATCATGTGAACATGATTTTATAATAAATATATAAATCATTCCAAAATTATCTAAATATTAAAAATGTAAACAACTTACATGAAAATAAACTAAACTTATTTTTAGCCTTTCTATGGCTTTATTATTCTAAAAATATTTTAATTAGAAATTAAACTAGTTACTAACTAATTGAATGATTTATATTGTTGTAGAAATTAAATTTAACAACACTTTAACTAACATTCTCCCCCTTGATGTTGAGTGGACTACAAATTCATCTCAGAGTTTCCAAAACTAAACTTTTGCAACAATTTTAATGAAGATATCTACAACATGTTATGGGGTGTTTGTATACTTCAATTATGCCTATTTCTTATGAATAAAATATCAAATAAATTAATACTTCAAATCCAAATGATTTTATCTATTGTGATGGACTGGATTCTTGGCTAGTTTTATAACACTTACATTATCACAAGAAATCATTTTAGGTTGATTTTGTTTCTCACTAATTTCTTCTAAAACCTTTCAAATATAGAATGTTTGTGTACCTATCAAAGTGAATGTAATATATTATAATTATATAGATGAGGGATCAAGTAAAATTTTCTTCTTTGAGATCCATGTATTAAACCTAGAAATGAGTTAAAAATAATTCCCAGATGTTGAATTTTAGTCATCCAAACTACCTCCCTAATCAAAATCACTAAAACCAAAATGTTAAAACTTTTTAGTAGTATAATAATGAATACCAAAGATAATTGTACATTTCACATACCTCAAAATCTTCTTGGATACCTTCATATGAATATCATATGACTCAGAGATATATCTTGATACAAGAGAAACTTAATAAGTAATATTTGTTCTTGTGCAAGTTTGAAACATTAAGATTCAAGCAATAGTTTTTAAAGTTGTCTCATAAAAACTTTCCACACCATCTTCTCTACACAACATAACTCCATGAGTAGCTGGAGTGGAGACTAGTTTGCAATCAAACATATTAAATTTATTCAACATATCATTTTCATACTTTGTTTGATAAATGAAGATGTCATCTTTACTTTGATGAAACTCTATCCCTAAAAATTATTTCATGAGGCCTAAATATTTCATTTCAAATTCATTCATCCATACAACTTTGAATACATCCTTCATCTAAGAATTATTTCCCATATACAAAAAATTATCAACATATAAAATTATAATAAGGATATTATTACCTTGTTGCTTGTAGTAAAGATTAGGCCTACTTTCACTTCTTTTGAATCCATTTTTCTGAATATATCTATCAATCCTTCTATACCATGCTAGGCTACTTGTTTTAGGACATATAAACCATTTTTTTACTTGTAAACTTTATTTTTTTTACCTTTTACTAAAAAAGGTTGATTTACATAGACTTTCTCTTCTAAGTATCCATTAAAAAGGTAGTTTTCACATCCATGTGATGTATACTACATTTCTTTTGATCTACTAGTGAAATCACCATTCTAATGGTCCCTTATATTACAACTGGTATAAATGTCTCTTCATAATCTATGACATATCATTGAGTGAAACCTTTTGCAACTATACATGCCTTGTGTCTTTCAATAATACCATCATTATTGTACTTAGTCTTATAGACCCGTTTAGTACCAATATACTTCTTATCATGTAGAAGCTCTATAAGTTGTCAAGTCTCATTTTTATGAATGAAATCCATTTATTCTTCCATTGTTTTCACCCAAACATCATTAGTACATGCATATTTAGAATTTGATGGTTCAAAATAAGCTTTTGTATTTAAAGCATAATTTACTATCTCACCTCTTGGATACTATTCATGTGTTTGTCTTCTTTTACACTTATAAATTTCACTCAAGATTTTTACCTTCCTTCAAGAATAGGTATTGAAGCTAAAACAATGATTGGAATACATGCACTAGACAAGGGGATATTTAATGGAATTGTACTTGAATCTAAAACTCTACTTGAAATACATGCATTAGATGAGGACTAACTAATGGAATTGTAGTACTTGATATTAAAGTAATAGTGGGATACTAATTATCACTATCATCATAAACAACATCAATAGAAATAGATTTATAATTATATATATTGTATTTATCTTTGTCATCACCATACACTCCCCCTTCATAAAAAATAACATATTTTAACACAAGTACAATTTTAGGTATATGATTATAAATCCTATAAAATTTGTTTTGTTCACTATACCCAAAAATATACAAGACTCACTCTTTTCATCTAATTTCTTATTTTTTTGATCAGCTAAATGAACATAAGCTAAACAACCAAAACCTTAAAAATTTTGACATTAGGCTTGTTTTCATACCATGCTTCATATGGAGTCAACTTTTCAAGTGCACTAGTAGGACTTCAGTTGATAATATATACTACTGTAGCAATTCAATTACCCCAAAAAAATTTGTTTAGTCCCTATTTTTATAATATTTTATTTCCCTTTTCAACCACTTTATAGTTTTTCCTTTCATCCACACAATTTTGTTGAGGATTTTGGGAAATTGTTAGTTGCCTTTTGATGCCATTCAAATCATAATAATTCATAAAATATTTTGAACATAATTCAAATCCATAGTCAGTCTTTAAGAACTTTTTTATATAACCACATTCATTCTATACAAGGGATTTAAATCTCTTAAATGTATAAAATGCTTCACTTTTTTGATTAAAAAATAAACCCAACACTTTCTTGGATAATCATCAATAAATTCAATGAAATATGATGACTTACCTAAAAATTTTATTTGCATAGGACCACAAATATTTGAGTGAACCAATTGAAGTGGATGATAATCCCTCCATGCATTAACTTTTGGAAACTTTTCTCTTCCATGTTTTCCTTTAACACATACATCACAAAATTCTTTATGATCTTCAACCTTTGGTAAAATATAAACCAATTATTTTGATATTAGTAACTTCAAAATTTGAAAATTTAAGTTCCCATACTTGAGATGCCATAACCAAATTTTATCTTCATATGCCACATTTGTAAGGCTATTATTTAGCTCTCCAAAATTCATTGGTAACGTCCTATTCTTAGAAATAGGTACAATTGTAATAACCTTATTTATTTGATTCTTGTCAAATATTTTACATTATTTATTATAAAAAACAACCTTATAGTTATTTTGACATAGCTCTCTAACACTCAAGAAACTATGTTTCAACTTTGGAGTATAATAAATATCATTAGTACTTTTATTACTTTCTATACTATTCACCTTCATAGTTCCTTTTACTACAACCTCAAAAGATTTTATCATCACCAAGTTTGATACTGGTTTGAAAATTCTATAAGTTATATAAAACAACACATTATTCCCTGACATGTGATTGGAATAGCCTAAACATAGATACCAAACCTCATTGGGATTATTTCCAGTATTATCATATGAAGTGAATAAAATTCATCAAGCATCACCATCTTCATTAGCATAATTAGTGCTTATTTTTTCATTTTATAATTTTAATCTACATTCAATCTCTTCCTCTTGCACTCAAACCACCTCTTCTTCCTCTGTATCTTATTGATTAATTATAATTCATCTTTTCCTTATCATTTATTAATTTTGATATTGTATTTGCCTTGTACATGGATATTCTTATTGCTAGTGTTAGTACCTTCATTTTTTGTGATCTTTAATTTTGAAGCAAGAGCCTTCTCATCACTTTCATTTAAGGTGTCTGCTAGTATTTCTTAATGGGACACAAGATCCAACCAAGTGATGAAACTCAAGAGTAGTCAAATATTTCCTTTATTCAATAAATATGGCAACATCATTGCACCTTGGTGTTATAGACCTTAACAAAAAATTTATCGTAACCACTTTTTTCAATATTTCCCCAAGCATAGCCATCTTGTTGACTACATCCTTTACTCTTACACCAAAATCAACCACATTTTCATCTTTTTTCATCTTCAAATTCTCAAATTATCTCTTCAATACTTCCAAGGTAACCATATTAGATTGATTACTACCTTGTTAAGATTCTTTTAGAGTCCTTCATGCATCCTGGGTTATCTTTTCACCTATAATTTTTAGAAACAGGGTCTTGTCTAGAGCTGTTTGAATATGAAATAAAGCTTATGAGTTATTCTTGTTAGCTTCTTTATTGGCTTGCTAATCATTAGTTGGAACAATGTCCCAATTATCTAGTTCATCATAACCAATTTATTTAATCTTCCATAAGTTGTTTCCTATCAAAAGTGTCATGATATTGATGCTCTAATAATCAAAATCATTTTCACTAAATTATGGAATATGAAGATTATTAGAGTTTGATATGATCAATTGTTAGAAAGATATGAAATAAAAAATGACCAACAAAACCAAGTTATTATACCAATTTATGATTTTTAAATATATAAAATAAAATGTTGCATAACTAAAAAATAAGAAACTCACAACAAACTAGAAAAAATTCAGAATAACAAAAATGAATTTACTTCTTTAAATTATTCGAATCATTCTCCTTCATAATAAAGATTAATTACAATGTATTTATTAAATTCTACGTGAACATTATTTTATAATAAATAAATAAATCATTCCAAAATTATCTAAATAATAAAAATAAAAACAATTTGCATGAAAATAAACTAAACTTATTTTCAGCCTTTCTATGACTTTATTATTATGTAAACGGTTTACCTGAAATTCAAATTGATTATTAAATAATTGCATAATATATACTACTATAGAACTCCAACTCAACAATACTTTAACCAATAAATATATTAATTATTAATACAAATATATTTTACAAATATTATATAACTAAATATATAATATTTAGAATGACTTAAAATTGTTAATTTACACTCCTTCATACTTTACAAAACCTTACCTTATGAAAACCAAATATTACATTTAATATAGGATAAAAAAATGTTTTAGGCTTGGTTACCCATATAATGTTTTAAAAAAATGATGTGTTTAATTGTTATTGGTATGCCACATGTTTTTAGTGTTTTAAGTCTCAAATTCAAAGAATGGCATGTCACAATGGTTGCATAATCACAAATTAAGTGCATAGATGGGAAAATATAGATGTACTTGAATCCCAATACTTATACTATGGTACTTATGTTATCTTAATGTGTGTTTATAAAAAATATTATTAAAAAATGAAATGCTAATATCTGTAAACACTATGCTAATATTATTATATTACTTATTATTTCATTATGCATAAAAGGTTATATTGGGTGAATATTTTGTCAATCAGCTAACTAATGAGTAAAATAGGTCTCTTCAACCATAGCATAGGGAGATTGGTTAGACAAATGTATAGGTTTACCACATCAGAGGTGGACAAATCTCTCCTCTCATCAAGGGGAGGTTCCCTATAATTATAAGGTATTATATATGTATATTAATCTGATATAAATAACCTAAAAATAATACTCAGGGGTAGGATAACACCATCCATCTCTCTTTTTTAGAGATGATTTTCAAAAATCAAAGGGGAAATCCTATGAAATAATAGAAGACACTCTTCTTTCAAAAGTGTTGTTCAGTAGACAACAGGAACCTTTTAGGTAGTGACAAGTAACTGTAACTAGGCACAATAACACAGCAGGATGAAAGATAGCACAAAGTCTCCATCTCAATTGCCAAAGAGTGAAATACAAAGGATAATGAGGGCATAGAGTCATCCCAAGATCCTTTACATAGAAACAAAAAATAGACAAACTAAAGATAATTATGGCAGTACAAAGTCTCTCCATAGCCGGCATCAGGACACCTTCCTGATTACTTTCAATAATTTTGCTTATTTAATTAAATGAACAAAAAATTTATTAAGAAAATATAAATAAGAACAATTTCCCCAACAACCAAGCTCTTTCAGCACAAAGTCTGAAAAGTCACTTTTTTTCTTTTTTAAATAATGAAATATGATCAACAATCTGAGCTCAAAGTCTTAGTAAAGCCTTTAAATTTGGGCAGAGTTTTGTTTCTGATAACCAAGAGATCTCCCTATAACAACAAGAGAGAGTCCAATATATAGTGCTCCAAGAAAGACTTGGGTGCTTTGTTTCACAAAAATGGCCTATGATGCATTCAATGCATTCAATACATTTTAAAGTTTGTCCATGGGTTATGCTGAAAATAGGCATCGGTCTTAAATATAGGCCACCTAATGTGTTTCTTAATGTGTTTCCTGATGTGTGTATAGCTATTCATTTGCTTTACTCAATGCAGAAAAATAGGCTGTGCCATTGAATGTTCATGCTCTCTGATGTCCACATGGTGGGCTGCTTCACCTTCTAAAAACATATCCCATGCATAGATATATCTGATCTTTCTCCATCGTTTTCCCTTTCCTTATTGTATTTTGTACTTATCCATATAATCTAAGTTCTTGGGATATCTCTTTGACCAATCACTGAATTTTTTCACAGGGTCTGCACTATATTTGAAAATCAATAGATATTTCATTATCTTAAATTTGACATCCACAGGGATGTCAATGGTTGCTGATTGTTTGAATTATATTGAACCATGAACATTTGAATCTTTGAAATTTCATCAGTTTAATAATTCAATGGTTCAAGCAGTCTTCATCGGTTCCTTGGTTCAATCACCTCCTTGGTTCAATCGCTTCCCTAGTTCAATCACTTCCTTAGCTCAATCACTTTCCTGGTTCAATCACTACCTTGGTTCAATCACTTCCTTGGTTCAATCACTTCCTTGGTTCAATCACTTCCCTAGTTCAATCGCTTTCTTGGTTCAATCACTTTCTTAGTCTTTGATTAAACCATCCCTTTGATATTTGAACTAATGTTTTTTACCCTCCATAAGAGTACCTACCCTTAGTTCACTACCCTCCACAAGGTCACTCGTTCTTTCAGCTTTGGGGCACTCCTTTGAATCATCCAAATTGAACTATTAAACCTTTGAAACTTTGAACTCTTTTGGTTCAAGGTTTAATTGTTAAATGGTTCAATGGTTCAATCTCTCTCTTGCTCTTTATCTAGAGCTTCTTTTGAACCATTGAACCCATGAACCTTTGAACTTTTGAACTCTTTTGGATCAAGGTTCAATCGGTTCATTGGTTCATCCTTTATTCCATGAATCCATTATTTTTCTAAGTCCCTTTGAAGCCTCAAAATTCCTCCGACTTTATGTCTTTGGAACACCTTGAATGGAAGGTGTCCCTTCAGGCTTCGAGAAAGGCCCATTTTTCTCATCACTTGCCTTCCACAAGGGCACCCATCTTGTGGGCTTTGGGGCACCCCTTTTAATATTTCAGTTGAACCAATCAATTGAACCAACTTTGGCTCAATGGTTCAATGGTTCAATCTTGTGTTCCACTCATTCACTTGACCACTTGAACCTAATGCATTGAACCAAATTCATTGAACCTTTGAACAGTTGAACCATTTTGGTTCAAGGTTCAACAGTTCAACGGTTCAATCTTGTGTTCACTTGACCACTTGAACCAACCACTCAGTGAACCTTTGAACCATTTTGGCACAAGGTTCAATAGTTCAAGTCTTCTTCTTTTTGCTAAGTATTTTGAAGCTGTTTGAAGCCGTTGAACTTGCTAAAGCGATTGAACTTTGAATTCTTTTTGAAGCACCTAACTCTTTAATCTTTCTAACATAGTTGAACCTTTTGGTTGAACCTTGGTGATGAACCAACCTTGAAATTGCTTAAGTGTTGAGATTTTGTTTCTTTCCTACAGAGTCTATAGAAATGAACTTGCAGAGTTCATAGAAATGAGTTTGTAGAACTGGCAGAGTCCATAGATTCCTTCCTATGAAGTCTATAAAACTGAGTCCATAGATTTAAGCCTACAAAATCTATAGATTTAAGCCTATAGAGTCTATAGATTTAACCCTAAAGATTCTGTAGATTTAAGCCTATAGGGTCTGTTAGCTGGAAAAGATTGAAAAATAGAGAATTTGAATGCCTAGAACAATTTTGAGAAGGGAAGAGGGAATTTTGGCCTACAAGACCAAAATAGTTCATATGTTGTCCCAAAAATGAGTGACAAATTTTGGGAACAACATCTGGCTCCAGTTGGGGAACTTCTTTTAATTGAAGACTTGGAATAGCTAAGGGAAGTAGAAACCAGAATCTCCAGTGCCTTAAAGTGTGCCATTGGGCTATGAAGTCATGCTATCCAAAAATAAAGGTGCCAAAAATGAAAACTAAAAGCACAAAATAGAACTAAAGACTATACAAATGTACATATGTGCAGGTAATCTTATCTAATACTTCAAGAGTTGAAGTGCTTCACATGCTGCCCATTATGAGGTAGAGAAAAGGGTGTGCCATCCTAGTACTTCAACAAGAAACTATTCTCACCATTGAGCTCATATATAGTGAATAGGCCTCACCATAGGGAATCAAATTTCCCATGCATTCCCTTTGATTCTCTTCTCTTATCCCATAAAAAAACTTGATCACCAATCTAAAAATTATGGTTTTTTTATTTTCTAGTCGAAGATATTCTTCACCAAACTTTGATGCTACATAATTCAATCCACCACCATAGTTCAGTTCTCATTCAGCTCAGTTAAGCACATGATCCTCTTGTCGATGGAGCTTTCATATATTTGATCTTCAATCGCTTTTGCCAATTTCAATGCTAGTAATTCTAGGGTGATTGGTATCTCTAAATGAAGACCATACAGAAGTTGGAAAGGTGACATACCTATCACCCTTTTAGGTGTAATTTTATCTACCCATAATGTATCAAACAATGCTTTGTGCCAAGTTTGTTGGTTGTCATCTACCAGATTTTTGATGATGGTCATGAGATTCTTGTGGCTTTATTCTGCTTGGCCATTTCCTTGTGGAAAATAATTAGAAGATTGGGAGAGAGTAATCCCATAATAAAAGTAGAACTGAGTAATCTCATGTAAAGAGAAATAAGTTGCATTTTCAGTCACAATCTTGGCTAGGATCCCAAATCTAGAAATGATGTTCTTCTTAAGGAAATCGCATACTACTTCTAAAGTAGCATGTTTGGTTGTCATTGCTTCTACGCACTTGGTGAACTAATCTATGGCTATGAGGATATAATCATTTCCAACGCTCAAAGATGGGTTTACTATGCCAATGAAATCAGTTCCCCATTGTTGAAATGGCTCTTCTATCACTACTATCTTGAGAGGGAAGGCAGCTAACTTGGGTCTTACAACGAACTATTAGCATAGTTCACATTTATGTACCCATTTGTATGCATCTTGAAATAGGGTAGACTAATAATACCTGGCTTATAGAATCTTGTGGGTAGTTATAGGCATAGAAAATTGTCCTCCACAAGCTAGATTAGGAAGGATTCTAGAAGTTTGTTATGCTGCACTTTATCTATGTAGCGAATAAATACTCCTTCAAGGCTCCTCTTATATAGGTCATTGTTCTAGAAGACAAAATTGGTAGCTTTCAATTTAACAGTCCTCTTTTCTTTATGAGATAAGTGAGTAGGACACTCACCATAAGTAAGGAAATGAGAAATACTTGAATACCACTCATTCGTAGTGGAGACAAGGAGGACTGTTGGTGTGTCTTCTACTTATTTTTATTTATGCCTTACTTCTTCAGGTCTATTATCAAAAATCAATTGACAAAGGCCCTTTCCCTGCACTAGCTTTTTCAATTTGATAACTAGATCAAACTCCTGGGTTTTAGTAATCCAATTGCCCCTTTTGGTTTCAAACTCCTGCTGAGTTAGTATGGATTTGACTATGGTATTAATAACTAGGGCAGTAACATGTGAGTTCAAGATATAAAAATAGAAATGATTCACTGTCTTGACCACCGCATAAGCATGCTTCTCCATGTTTGAATACTTTAGCTCATAAGCTTTGAGAGGACAACTCATGAAGGATATGGGAGATTCCACACCTTCTTCATTCTGTTAAACCAAACTTGCTAAAAGTGTGTGCTCAGAAGTGTAACTATACATTATGAAGCCTTTAGTGTAATCTAGACAAATTAGAGTTGGGGTATGGGCAACAGCTGTCTTGATGTCTTGAAATGCTAACTTGCCTTTATTAGTCCAGCTGAAAGTGGCCTTTCCCTTCATCATGTCCACAATGTGGTGAGTCTTCTTAGCAAACTCAAGAATCAACCTTCATAAAAAATTAACTTTTTTGAAGAAAGAGTGAACTGTAGTCTTGCTCATGGGTAGAGTAAGCTCTTGAATGGACTTGACTCTTTCTGAGTCAATCTTTATGCCTTCTCTGGATACAATGTGTTTGAGAAGCTTCCCTTCTATTAATCTAAAAATAGACTTCTTGGGGTTTAGAGAAATGCCATTTTGGTGGCAGAATTTCAGCACTTATTGTAAATGGCACACATGGTTAGGGCGATGCTTGGAAAAAATAGTCAACTCATCAAGGTATACCATAATGAACTTACCCATTTCATCTTTGAAAGTAAGGTCCATTGCTCTCTGGAAATTAGTGCCAGCATTTATCAAGCCAAATGGCATCCTTCGATATGCAAAGGTGCCCCAAGGCATGGTGAAGGCAGTCTTGTGCTGGTCTACTTCACCAACTTCTACTTGATTGTATCATGAGAATACATCTAGCATTGATAACATCTCAGAACTGATCACTATTTGAAGTACTTGCTCTATGATGAGCAAATGATAGTTATCATTTAAGGATGACTGATTCAGATTCCTAAAATCCACACAAAGGTGAATTTTGCCATTCTTCTTTCTCATAGGTACTATGTTGGCAATCCATGTGGAATGATGGATTAGGAAGATTATCTTGGCATTCAACATTTTTTGTATTTCATACAGAATAGTACCTGATATCTTTGGATTGTACTACCTAGATTTTTGCTTGTAAGGTACTGAATCATCTTTGAGAGGAATTTTATGGTGAATTTCCTCAAGCCTGAGTGACTTTAGATCATCATAAGAGTACACCAAAACATCCACATAATGGTGAAGCAGGGTAGTAAATTTGAGTTTCTCCTCTAGAGTATAGCACTTCCCAATGTTCACCATCTTGGGATTTTCCTTGGTACCCAAATTTATCTGATCAAACCCATGGGAGGAGCTTGAATCTATTTGTTTCTATTTGATGAACTTATCGTGCTTGTCAAATAATTTCTCAAGAGAAACCAGTCCTTTGGGAATTTTATTCCCTTTTAGCTACAGGAATTCTTCACCCACATTTGAGTTCATTTTAGGCGTTGATTCAAGTTTCTAGAGCTTACTGCCTTTGAAGTGAAGTTGTTCAAAGCTATATTTTTGCTCCAAGAAGGTAATGATTTGGTTGTCCTTGTTAAATACCTACCAATGACTGGCATTATCATGTACACTTGGTCAAAAGACCAGCTTGATGATGTACTTGTCTCTTGTGAAGTCTGGGTGAGGGACCAAGAGAGTTGTTGAAAACTCCAATGCATCAACTCTATCATTGAATTCCCTAGGTATAACAGAGATGCTGAAAGCATCAAAATTTTTAATTTGATCTCAAACTAGATTGCGGTAGTGGCGCAATCTCTCATTTTTGGTTTGGTATAGGTTTCTGACCTAACAAACCACCAACTGAGCATCTCTTTTGTCATGAAGGAGTTTGACACCCTTATCTTTAGCATCTTTCAATCCAAGCATAAGAGATTTGTATTCATTAGTATTGTTAGTATTGCTAAACTCCAACTTGTATGAAGAAGGAAAAATATCTCCTTGAGGAGATATCAACACAATCCCAGCCCCTGAGCTGGTAGAAGAATTGCTGCCATCAAATTTCAGCATCCATACTTTATTTGAAATGGATCCTTTCTCATATTTCTCTTTGCTTGAAAGGGGGAATTCTTCTGCGTTTGCATTGCGCTCTATCATGTCTTTTACTGTTCCATTTGAACTAATTTTTAGACTGTTATTTTTTTGAGTTTCATCAGCTGAAACATGAGTATCTTCTGTAGTCAAAAAATAATTACCCATGCCTAAAGACTCAAACATAATTTGGGCTTCAGGCGCTGATGTCTGAGTGACAACATATTGTGATTCTTTTTTAGGAAGTAGCCTCTTCATGATGCCTTTAATAGGGATCCTCACTTCAAATAGGTCCATGCTCAATTCTCCACCAACATCTTTGCAAAAATTTTGCCCTAGAAGAATGCCGTATGAGGCTGGAACATCAGCCACCAGGACTGTCATCTTGGTTCCTTTATCTAGGAATGTTGTAAATGCAAACTGGGCATCCTTGATTTTTCCCAGCAAAAGTACTTGTTTATTTTTCATGGAGAAACATCTCCCAAAAATTTTGGTTAGTGTGAGTCCAAGAGATTCTGCCACCTTGGTAGGCATGATGTTGTCAAATGCACCTGAGTCTATGATGCAATTGCTCTGTTTATGACCATTTATCAATAGGAAAACATAGAAAGGCTCTATTTTCTAAGGGGTAGCTGGAGGATTAATGACAAGATTGTTTGGGATGGACATGTTCCTTGGGGGATCATGAGTTAACTTTTTAACATCTTATCTTGCTGGGACAACTTTATTCTTCACACACTAAACTAACATATCCAACTGCTCAAGATTAAATTGCAAGAATTCAAATTCAGACATTTGAATTTCGGTCTTCTTGACATGGTCGATTATGTCAAATGACTAAAATGGACTAGGAACAGAGGAAGGTAGTTCATCTTTCTAGTTTTTAGGAGGGGTGGTACTGGTCTGTGAAATTGAAGTTGAAGATGGAGGAATGCTTGATGTACTTACCTTTGTATTACTCACTCGGTCCATTGGCTGGAAAGGCAGAAAAGGTCCTTGTTTGGCAATTGAAATTGCAGGCTGAGAACTTTCCCCTATTTTTACTTTATTAGCTTGCTAGGCTGATTGGTTTTGGGACCGAGTGAATACAACATATGATCCATCAACTGCTTCACATTTATCTCTAGGTTCATCCTGGTAATTTAGGAAACCAATGTTGGAGTCGCCAGCTAATTTTTTTTGGTCTTATACAAGTAGATTAGTGTCATTTTCTTGGTTCAATTCAGGCTAGAAAGAAAAATTAGATTCTAATTCAAGATATATAACTACTAAATTGGTTGGGGGTGCTTCATTGGCACATTTCCCCTATGGGGGAGGAAGATGATTTAGATGTCCTTTATTCCTAGTAGCATTGCCTTGGTATGACTGATTGGGGAATGTCCTCCTTGGCATATATCTATATGAAGGAGTTGAAGATATCCCTTGCACCATTTGCTTCTTGAGAGCTAGCAACTCATTTGCTAGCTTTTATACCATTGGATCAGTGGTACCTATAGTTGGATACTCAAAAGATGAAGAATATTTACCTCTATTAGGATCTCTCCTTATCTTCCCTATCAAGATAAGGTCATCTTCCACCTTAGTGTCCAAATCTTGAGCTGTATCAAGGTCTATTTGGCTAGCATGTCTCAGCAAAAAACTCACTTCAGGCAATTGAGAGTTGATGAAGAAACATTTGAGATTATCAGGTGTAGGTTGAGAAATTGTAGGAATCTTGTTCCTCAGCTTGTCAAAAATGACAATGAAATCCCTCATTGGTTCATGAGGCTCCTTCATTTGTGTGAGTTGAGCTAGCAGGGCATGCACATCTTCTACAGGCTTGAATCTGGCTTCAAATTTGGATTTGAGAGTGTTCCAATCAGTCACAGTCTAGGCCTGCAGATGATAGAACCAGTCTGCAATAGCACCTGGTAAAGTTTCCATGAATAGCCTGACTACTACATCCCCATACTCCACACCTATTATGTCACAGGCTATGCTGAAGGCTGCAATATGTTCATCAAGATGAACTTTCCCATCACCATAGAACTTGGGGAAAATTTTTCTTGAATTGTATGGTAGCTCATGTAGAGGTGGAGTTAAATTGAGTGGGCCAAAAGAGTTACCCCAAGGGCCTTGAATTGCCATTGTATGAATATGGAAAGGTGGAATAACAAATCTCAGAGGGGTAAGTATTGACAAAGCTTTATTAATAGCATTTTGGATGCTTTGTTCAGTAATGGAGAATTGACTTTATTAGGAGAAAAGCCCTTGGTTCGTTGGAGGTGAGATGGTGGAGGAAATAGATCAAAATTACTTTGATGTACCAACTTGAATATAGCGTCAACAATACCTTTAGCCCTTTGGCTTCACATATACCGTGGATCTACCAAAGTGTAAAAATAAAAATGGAAAAGAACTTGCACTGCTTCAACTTGAAGCTTAAGGCTTCAAACTATGCATTCTTCCCCAGAGGAGTCACAAAAAACTATTGGCGTAAAGCTGAAAGGAAAAATTAACAATGGGAAAGTACTGGAGCAGCTCATTCTTTGACAGTGGGATAAATGGATGAGGCTATAATGATAATGGGTAAGACACAGGTGATGTTTCAATCTAAAGATTGAGGCTTCAAATTGCACAAAATTACTATCCCCAACAGAGTCACCAAAAACTATTGGGAGAATATTTTGTCAATTAGCTAATTGATGAGTAAAATAGGTCTCTTCAACCACAACATAGGGAGATTGGTTAGACAAATTTGTAGGTTTACCACATCAGAGGTGGAAAAATCTCTTCTTTCATCAAGGGGAGGTTCCCTATAAATATAAGGTATTATATATATATATATATATATATATATATATATATATATATATATATAAGCTACAAATAAGCTAATAATAACACTCAAGGGCAGGATAACATGATCCATCTCTTTTTTTAGAGATGATGTTCACAAATCAAAGGGGAAATCCTGATGAATCCTCTTCTCTCAGAAGTGCTATTCAGCAGATAACAAGAACCTTTTAGGTAGTGACAAGTAACTGTAACAGGGTGCAGTAACATAGTAGGATGAAAGATAGCATAAAGTCTCCACCTTAACTTCCAAAGAATGAAATATGAAGGATAATGAGGGTAGAAAGTTGTCCCAAGATCATTTACATAGAAATAGAAAACAAACAAATTAAAGACAATTGTGGTAGTGCAAAGTCTCTGCACAACCAACTTCAGGACACCTTCCTGATTACTTTTACTAATTTTAATTATTTAATTAAATGGACAAAAAATGTATTAATGAAATAGACATAAGAACAATTTCTCCAATAACCAAGCTATTTTAGCACAATGTCTAAAAAGTCACTTGTTTTCTTATTCAAATAACAAAATATGATCAACAATCTAAGCTCAAAGTCTCAGTAATGCCTTTCAATTTTGGCAAAATTTTGTTTTTGATAACTGAGAGATCTCTCTATAACCATAAGAGAGAGTCCAATATATAGTGCTCCAAGAAAGACATGGGTGCTTTGTTTCACAAGAATATCCTAGGATGCATTCAATGTATTCAATACATTTTAAATTATGTCCATGGGCTATGTTGGAATCAGGTGCCAGTCTTAAATATAGGCTACCTGATGTGTTTCTTGATGTGTGCATAGCTATTCATTCAATTTACTTAATGCAAAAAAATAGGCTGTGCCATTGAATGTTCGTGCTCTCCGATGTCCACCTTGTGGGCTGCTTCACCTTCTAGAAACATATCCCATGCATGGATATTTTTGATCTTTCTCCATCATTTCCCTTTTCCTTGCTGTATTTTGTCCTTATCCATACAATTTGAGATCTCTGGATATCTCTTTGGCCAGTCGCTGAATTTGTTCACAGGGTCTATGCTCTATTTGAAAATCAACAGATATTTCATTATCTTAAATTTGACATCTGTGGGGACGTCAATGGTTGCTGATTGTTTGAACTATATTGAACCATGAATCTTTGAACCTTTGAAAGTTCATCAGTTTAATAATTCAATGGTTCAAGTGGTCTTTATCAGTTCCTTGGTTTAATCACCTCCTTGGTTCAATCGCTTCCCTGGTTCAATCACTTTCTTGGTTCAATCATTTCCCTGGTTCAATCGCTTTCCTAGTTCAATCGCTTCCCTAGTTCAATCACTTCCCTGGTTCAATCGCTTCCCTGGATGAATCACTTCCCTAGTTCAATCACTTTCTTAGACTTTGATTGAACCATCCCTTTGATCCTTGAACCAATGTTCTCTTCCCTCCGCAAGGGCACCTTCCCTTAGTTCACTACCCCCAACAAGGGCACTTGTTCTTTTGGCTTTGGGGCACTCCTTTGAACCATTCACATTGAACCATTGAACCTTTGAACCTTTGAACTCTTTTGGTTCAAGGTTCAATGGTTCGATCACTTTCTTGCTCTTTGTTTGGAGCTTCTTTTGAATGGTTGAACCCATGAACCTTTCACCTTTTGAACTCTTTTGGTTTAAGGTTCAATCGGTTCATTGGTTCATCCTTTATTCCACGAATCCATTATTTTTCTTAGTCCCTTTGAAGACTTAAAATTCCTTCAGCTTTATGTCTTTGGAACACCCCGAAGGGAAGGTGTCTCTTCGGGCTTCGAGAAAGGTCCATTTTGCTCATCACCTACCTTCCACAAGGACACCCATCCTATGGGCTTTGGGTCACTCCTTTGAATCGTTCGGTTGAACTGACCGATTGAACCAACTTTGGTTCAATGCTTCAATCTTGTGTTCTGATTATTCACTTGACCGCTTGAATCTAACACATTGAACCAACTTCATTGAACCTTTGAATTGTTGAACCATTTTGGTTGAAGGTTCAACGGTTCAATGGTTCAATCTTGTGTTCACTTGACCGCTTGAACCAACTTCGTTGAACCAACCACATTGAACCAACCACTCATTGAACCTTTGAACCATTGAACCCATTAAATATTTGAACCATTTTGGTTCAACAGTTCAACGGTTCAAGCCTTCTTCTTTCCGCTAAGTCTTTTGAAGCCATTTGAAGCCATTGAACTTGCTGAAGCGGTTGAACTTTGAACTTTTACTGAAGCGCTTAACTCTTTAAGCTTGCTGACGTCATTTAACCTTTTGGTTGAACCAACCTTGAAATTGCCTAAGTGTTGAGAGCTTGTTTCTTTCTTGCAGAGTCCGTAGAACTGGCGAAGTCCATAGAAATGAGTCCGTAGATTCCTTCTTGTGAAGTCCGTATAACTGAGTCCGTAGATTTAAGCTTGCAGAGTCTGTGGATTTAAGCCTGCAGAGTCTGTAGATTTAAACCTACAAAGTCCGTAGATTTAAGCCTGTAGAGTCCGTTAGCTGAAAAAGCTTGAAAAATGGAGAATTTGAATGCCCAGAACAATTTTGAAAAGGGAAGAGGAAATTTTGACCTGCAGGACCAAAATAGTTCATATGTTGTCCCGAAAATGAGTGACAGATTTTGGGAACAACAGGTTAGATGGGTCAAAGTTCATGGGTTTCAACTAATGTATAGTTATTGATTTATACATCACTTTTCAAAAACCTTCTTTACGAAATTAAAAAATACATTAGACTTTTAGAATATTATACTATCTAAACTATCATGTCATTACCCCTCTTCATTATCATTTTGTGTATCATGAAATATTTTACCTCTTGCATGTTATGTTTAGCTTTTTCCCTCCTCACTACTTCCTCGTTTTTCAAATTCACTGTGAAATGAAACGTCTCCTCCTTACACAACATATCTTCATGCTCTATTAAAAAACATATAAATTTATTATGTACTATTTAACCCTTCATATAAAATAAAATAAAATAACCTAACCCAATCATATCGAAAATAACCGATCATACCGATTTAACTCACTTTATGAAACCTGCTTTCTCAAATCCTTTCCAATATAACTTCCACCTTTGAGGCAACTGCTATTTAGTTTTGGGCTTGAATGGTCGGCTCCGATCATAATTGTTTCTCTAAGCGGGCATCACATAGAAAAGGAGGAGAAACAATTTTATGCTTTGGTACCAAAACTCTCTTATATAACGCTCAAGAACTTCATGTGATATATATCTTTCGCGCATCAATTATATTAATCAACGCTCATATGGCAAATCAAATGAGCCCCCAACATCAAAATCACAACGCTAATATTGTACGGGTAGAAAATATTATCAAACGTTTCGACCGCCTCGAAGACCGTGCGCTCAGATTAGTAAACAAAGCGGTATTATGAAGATCGGATTGTAGTGTTCGATCGCTTCAAAGCGCCTCACTGTTTGTTACACTTGGAATTGCGCAATCTGATACGTAAGGCTAGAAAATTTCTTTCAGATTCTGATGTCATGGTCCGTGTTGGTCAGCAATCAATAGAAGTTGGTGATATGTTACTTCGTTTTCGTAATATTCGAGATAGATTTATAATGACTCTTAAAAAAAAAAAGCTGGCCAAGAAATTGCAGGACGCTGTGCGTCTCGTAGAAGTTTCAGATAATCTTCTGGATATGCAGATTAAATTTGCAATTTGCTTCGAAGGTTTTCAACAGGGAGAGGATGTACGGCAGATGCCTTGTCATGAACATCATATTTTCCACTGTCGCTGCATTAATCCGTGGTTAATTGAGGCTGAAAAGATCACTTGTCCGACTTGCAGGAAGAGTGCAGTCAACGAAGAGGAGATATTGCAGACGCCTCATTCCCCAACAACAAATAATTCGCCACATTATCCTACACAAGAATTGATCTAGACGTCCAATCTTAAAAGAATTCCCAAATTTACAATATCATTTATTTATAAATTATACGGCTGGAAATTCTTGTTTTTCCGTTAAAATCTTGGAATTCATTTAATTCTCTTTAGGAACAAGTTTTTTTTTTTTTTGGGTTGTTTTTTTTAAATCGATCTATATATATATCCATATTGAAATTTAGGGTATGAAATGTATTCTATGCAACTCATCCATCCTCATTTTCATAATAAAGTATTTTAAAATTTTAAGAATACAGATAAATTAATTTCTTTAAAGCAATTAAACATTCATATTTACTTTTTATATGTAAAATTATTAGTATAGTTTTTTAAAATATATTTAAACCAAAAAAAAAAATTAATTACAATATATATTTATAATTATTATTATAATTAATATTTTTATTATTTAAAAATATTATTAATAAATAATAAATTTTATTAATTTATTTGTATTATTATATTTGTTAAATAATTTTTTTTTGAAAAATGAAAATAAAAATGTTAAAATTCTTATGTAACAATTTAAATAAAAATAAAAACTATAACTATTATTAATTATTTATCTACGAACACCACAGACCGCCGCTACCCCTAGCTATCATTGTAAGATGGCTTTCGACGTCAGGGTTTGCATATAAACAAATTTTAATGTTATGGACTTACTTCGCTATCTTACTTTTCACTTTCTCTATTGAGATAAAGGTTGGGCAAAGATAGTTCTTAGAGAGGAAAATGCATGGATACTCTTAAAGACAAGGATAATAAGGTTAATAAACATATGGGCTACAAACAAGTGGAGCAAAACGACTAAGATGTAACTTGTTAGAATATGTTATTTTATTTTTGAAATATTCATCTATTTGTTAGATATGATGAACCATAATAACAAATATTTAATCGATTGTGGGATTATGTGAGGTCATTATGAAATAGGGATATGATTTTATTTGATTTTTTGATAAGGCTATGTTGTTTAGACAATATCATAATGTGTTTTCATATATAGGATGTTTTGACGACCTTTAGGTTTTCCACCTTTATGTGAACTTTTTCATATGAACCTTCACCTTTAAGTCATCGGTACATATTCAAGGTCGCTTAATTCACTACGGGAGCCTTTGTGTGCCTTCTTCTTTACTTGAGCCTCTAGCTCAATGATAAAGAAGAACAAATGCATTGAAAGGGGAAGGAAGGGTTAAGCGATGAAGTTGTGTTTAAACTCAACACACACTATGTTGACTACTAGCTACATACCAATATTAAAAAAATGTATCAAATTCCATGTAATTCTCTCACAATACAGTGGTGTGTGAGAAATACTAGTGAAATATTATAATATTATTGAAATCCTAATGTAATTATGTGGTTGAATAATGAATTTTGACTTTGTTGTTATATTTAAACATAGCTCATGGTTAGTTGGGATGTATGGACTCAAAATTGGGAAGAATCAGTGATTTCCTATGAATGTACAATTAGAATATTTTTTGTGTTTCTAATATAGAAACCTCTCACCGTGTAGTGAACAAATGAATAGTAAATGTCCATATATATTAGTATTTTAGGGATTTCCTCAAATGTGACTTGAAAAATATGCAGGATAGCTATTTAGATAAATTTATATTTTTAAAACTAGTCATTATTTGATGGGATGATGAATGTTATGGATTTAGACATTACGAACTAGTAGCATTGTCATGACAGACTTGCTTTGTCTAAGGAGAAAATACAACTAAAAATTAAATTTGAATAAGTCTTATAATGGGTCTATGCTACCTCAAAATAAAAATATGAATATCAAAAATCATAAAGGCACTAAGTGATTTTTATCTCACTTATTTTTTATGAAAATACATCCAACTCAGCCATCTCCACCTCTTGATATGCAACAAATGCTCATTCTATTATTTTTGGATACATGCCAAATAGACTTCCACCTATCCACACACATGATCATGCTATCACACTTAATCTCCATAAAGGTGATGAGTGATTTTTATCTCACTTATTTTTTATGAAAATACATCCAACTCAGCCATCTCCACCTCTTGATCTGCAACAAATAATTGATGCTCATTCTATTATTTTTGGATACATGCCAAATGGACTTCCACCTATCCACACACATGATCATGCTATCACACTTATTCCTAGTAGTACACCACCCAACCTCAGGCCATGCAGGTATCCCTATGCCCCAAAAAGTGAAATTGAAAAGATGGTACAAGAGATGTTAGATGCAAGAATCATTCACCATAGCCAAAGCAAATAATCTTCACCAATTGTCATGGTGAGAAAGAAAGATGACACTTGGAGGATGTGCCTTGACTACAAAGAACTCAACAAGTACACTATCAAAGATAAGTTTCCAATTCATATCATTGATGACTTTCTAGATGAATTGAATGGTTCTCTTTATTTTACCAAGTTAGATATATATTTTGGGTATCATCAAATCAAGATATATGATGAAGACATACCCAAAACCACCTTTAGGACTCATGAGGGCCATTATGAGTTTTTGGTTATGTCTTTTGGTCTAACAAATGCACCATCTACTTTTCATAGTTTGATGAAAACTATTTTTAAGACATTTTTAAAGAAATTTGTATTCTTTGATGATATCCTCATTTTTAGTAAAAATTGGGTAGACTATTTGCAACATGTGAAATAAGTACTCTGTATTTTGTAGCAAAATCAATTGTATGCCAAACCTTCCAAATGTACTTTTAGGGCTAGTGAGATTGAATATTTGGGTCATCTAGTGTCTTACGAAGGAGTGAAAGTTTATCCTTAAAAAATCCAAGTAATGGTGGACTAGCCAATTCCTAAGACACTCAAACAACTTTGAGGATTTTTAGGTTTTATTGTTTACTATTGCATATTTATCAAAAATTATGGTAGTATTACAACCCCACTCACCTCTTTGTTGAAGAAAGACTCCTTTTAGTGGATTGATGTAGCTATTCGAGCATTTGAACAATTGAAATTGGCTATGTGCACTACTCCAGTATTGGCCACTCCTAATGTTTATAAGACTTTAATGGTTGAATGTGATGCATATGGGTATGGTATGGGTGTTGTACTCATGCAATAAGGTAGAACACTTGCATTTTAAAGTTTCCAACTTAAAGGTAAAAATCAACACAAGCCCATCTATGAGAAGGAAATGATGGCCAGTTTGCATGTAGTCAAACAATGAAAACCTTATTTGATGGGTCATCACTTTCAGGTAAATATTGATCATGATAGTCTTAAATATTTTTATAGCAAATGTTGTCATCTGAAGAACAACAGAAATGGGTAACTAAGATGTTAGGCTATGATTTTGAAATAGTCTACAAAAAAGGCAAGGAAAATGTGGTGGTAGATGCACTATCCAGAAAAGATGAATCAATTGAGGCATTGCTATATACCATAAGCATTTTACAGGTAGATTGGCTAGAGGAAGCATGAACATAATGGGAACATGATAGTACTACTCATGATTTAATTCAAAATCTTCAACAAGGTTTAGGTGGATTTGAAAAATTCACATGGAAAGGTAATGAATTATGGTATAAAGACAGATTGTACCTATGTAATTATTCTATTCTTAAACAAAAACTCCTTCAAGAACTTCATGCAACTCCAATTGGGGGTCATTCACAATTTTTGAAAATCTATCATAGAATCAAGAAGTTTTTTTTTTTGGAAGGTCTCAATGGGGATGTCCAAAAGTATATGTCTAAATGTATGATCTATCAAAAAACCAAAGTCAAAACCATCAAAACTCTAGGTTTTTTATAGCCTTTATCCATCCCTAACCAATTTTGAGAAGAGGTATCTATGAATTTCATTATAGGTTTGCCAAGATCTGATGGTCAAAATGTTATCATGGTTTTCATAGATCATCTTACTAAGTATGCTCATTTTTGTTCATTATCCCAGCCATTTGTTTCTAGTATAGTAGCTACTACTTTTCTCAATATAGTTCAAAAACTGCATGGGACCCCTTAGATCATTGTCAGTGATAGAGATCCAATTTTTACTAGTAATTTTTGGATTGAGTTATTTACATGTTTAGGCACCCAATTCATTCATATTTCATCCTATCATTATCAATTTAATGGATAAACTGAGGTAGTCAACACATTTCTATAAGGATATCTCCATTGTTTTGTTTCTAATAAAAAGGATAAATAGATTTATTGGTTGCCACTTGCTGAATGGTGGTATAATACTTTTATTCATAGTTCTTCCAAAATTTCTTCTTTTGTGGCACTATATGGATACCACCCTCCATCCATCACTTCAACTTTGAAGATCCATCCTAAGGTTTGTGCAGTTGGAGAACATATTCACCATCAATAGGAGCTCCTTGCAAATTTGAATGAAAATTTAGCTATGGCCTAGAATCACATGAAGTAACAAGTATATCAACACAAAAGTGAGAGGCATTTTTTCATTAGTGATTGACTATTTGTTCACTTGAAAATATATAAATAGATGTCATTGAAGCAATGAAAAAAGGATAATAAGCTATCCCCTAAGTATTATGGGCCTTATCAGATCTTGCAAAAAATTGGTAGTGTGGCCTACAAGTTAGATTTTCCTTCATCCACTCACATACATCTAGTATTTCATGTATCATGCTTGAAGAAAGTCATTAGACATAGATTTTACATTCAAATAGAATTACCAAAATTAGATGAGGAAGGTAGAGTTACTCTGGATCCTGAGGTGATCCTTCAAAGGTACACCAAGAAGCTGTGTTCCAGAGCAATTACAGAATAACTGATCAAATGAAATAATTTTCCATGTGAAGATGCCACTTGGGAGGATGAAATATTTTTGCAGCAGCATCCAAAGTTTCCCCAATGTTGAAGACAATGTTGTTTTAAAGGGGAAGGGCTTGTTATGCCCTTAACTATTGGTGTGTCTAGGGATATGTGTGGCTGACTTGTGGCTTACATACCTCTTTTATTTACTTGTTATATTTCTCTATTTTCTTAGATAGGTCAGCCTATGAAATTACCTTGTCTAATTAGGCTATATATAGGAGGTATTGGTTAGTCTTTATTCATTATGTTAAGTATTATGCTATTAGTCTATTGTTGTGGAGGTTTCCTCCTCGAAGCGGCTTTGCTATATTATCTAGTATTATGTTCTACTATCAATTATCACTGTGTAATATCTCATATTTTATTATTATACACAATATAAAATCATTATGTGCAAATATCTAAGTAATTTCATTACACATATAGAAGTAGAAGAGAAATGGTTTATAATTTTGAAATTAGGCATATATAAACTATGCATAAATATTGGTCGTAAATACATTATTTCAACATTAAATTTTAATTTTAATGACTAAAATTTTACCCCTCTAATTATATTAATGCAATAAATTAAATAGTGCAAAATAAAGAGAGCTATACTTGATCTTACTTGTGCTTAGTAAGAATGGATGTAGATCATTCACTAAATCATGCTTCATGAAAACCTAGAATGAAAGAATTATAAATCATTCCTTACTTAGGATAGAAATATTAAATTAAAGAAAATAGAATTATTGATCAAAAAATAAGGAATGAATATAACTTTTCATGTATGTGAAATATTGTGTTTTCTAGTGTAAAATTAGTGTTTAGAGATGTTTAAACCCTTATAAATCTATTCATTGAAACACTTACATTGGACTATAAATGCCCCAATACTCACTTGAAAAATAATGTACTTAAGAACATAATATGAACTTGACTCCATTATCACAAAACCCAATGTAATATAATATAATATAATATAATATAATCCCTTTATGAATTCTAATAGATCATTTTGGTGCAAGAATTGTATGGATTCAACCACTATCTATTAAATAATACTGATTATGGTGAAAAATTGGTTGAAAAATAGTATGATCTAAGTTTGGTGTGTATAACATAGATAATGACATGCATTTCGATTCCTTCTATAATAATTGTAGTAAAACCTGATGAAAAAAGTGAACATGTTCCATGCAGATGCCCCTAATCTGATATCTAACATATTTATTCTTATAAATGTTTAACAACACATTTAACATTTCATAACACATGTTGTGTATCATGCCATCAAGCTGAGAAAAATATAAAATAACCATATTTATAAATTAGAATGTTATATTTTAGTATCCACCTAAAACATTTTTTTAGACCGATTATAATCTTGAGGAATCCATAAAATGTTAATTTTTGGATGACAACATCCTATTGTGGAAAACTATGACCTTCTTTATTTTCCACATGGTGTGATTTCATTTTGAATATACTTTTTGATAAAAAGAATTATGTATGTAATCTGATCAACATAGAAATAATTGTCATTTTTTGTCATGGCAATGAAATTATACAACTTGGTCTCTAAGACAAATCAATATGTATGCCCCTTGTTTTGAGTTGAGTTATGAATGGTGTACAATAACTTAGTTAAAAAGAATTAGTTAATAAAGTGATGTCATATAATGATTAAAATATTGATAAATAATGAAAACATCAGAGATCATGGCATCATATTGATAATTTGAGAAAAATAGTATTGTATTATACATGTATAACGAAGCATAGATAGTGTCATTTCTATATAAGTGTAAGGAATTGGGAAAATAGAGAATAGATTGTCAATACTGAGCATTTGATACTTATATAGAAATTATTACGTAGGATGCATTATATTGAGCATGTCATCAACAAATTGATAAAATCATAGTAAATAAGAGTTTTAACCATGAAGAATACACAAAAAACACACATAAAATAACCTATAACATGGAATAAGGCTAAGTGGGCACATATTAGGGACATATTCCAATACTACACACAAAAATATAATCATTCAATGAGGCTCAAATTGAAAAACAATGGAAATTTTCAAATGTCCATAATCTAGATAAATGAATACACACAAAGCACGCAGCAAAGAACCAAAAAATGATAAGTAAATCCATGAATAAAATAAATTGATATACATAAACCATTTGTAACATTAGTATATTCAACAATTTGGGTAGCTAGTATGATAGCAGTGTGAAATTAAGTGAGAAAATATGAAAATGTACAAGTATTAAATTGTACTATAGCAAGACATAAATGGATAGTTATGAAGTGATAAAACCTTAGTAAAAGATGCACATAGTGAATTTGTTATGATGAATAAAATCTATAGAAGGAATGTGATTATTTTATAGCTAAGAATTTAGAGAATTTGTTAAGTGGGATAAGTCTACTTAGATGGGATGAGAGTGCAGTGCATTATTGTCTATAAAAGAGTGATTTTATCTATTTAAATATTTTAGGTTTGATAAAATATCACTATCTCTGACTACATCTAAAATTGGCAACCTGTATGTTTTGTAACTCATTTATGTACACTTGTGAGAAATAGTCGATATAAATATGTATATAAATAAGTACCACATATATTGAACCACAAATTAATTGATATAAATGAGTGACATATATCATGTATAAGTCCTCATTTTTAGAATTTAATAAAATATTCTATGTTTTTTATATTTTGGAATATATATAACATAAAAATGAATAAACTAACTAATAACTCCATAAATATCCTCACAATAAATATGCATGGTATCTGACATAAGATATATGGCCACTTTAAAAAGTAAAGTGTCATGCTAGTATGAAGGAATTGGTTTTAACTACAAATTTAAAAACATATTTAGATATGTAAAATAATTGATATTATCATGTTGATAATCTTTATTATAACATGTATATTTTTTTAAGCATGATTATGTTTAGGACCATTCATAAACTATTGTGAAATATAATAAATATGTGTTGGTGTTATTTATCAAACAATCTTAATGATTTATAATATTAGGGTAGGACATGATAGCCTAAAGAGTTTATATTTAGAATCTATGACAAATCATTGATTAAGTTAATATTCAGGGATATGTTTGCTTAGGAAATGAACCTTTTTATTATGAATTTTTTGAATAGGTTTAACCTTTTTAGGTTGATCAACTGATTTTTTTTATGGGAGTAACAACATTTGGTTGTAGGGGTACTAATATGGAATACATTGAAAAGTGATAGCTTCTTTAACAAAAAATGTATTTAAATCATTTATGTATGCTATAGTGTATTGCATGAAGCTTTTGATTCCAACAACATCTCAAAAACTTATTGAACATTCATACACTAGCTAGTATAATGAATTTGTTGGCCACAAGTGTTAGAAAAGACTTTTTAATCCTTTTTTTTGTTTTTTTTGAGGTATACCATTATTTATGTGTCCAAAATGAGAGTGATGTGTGATAGTGCACATATTCACACTTGAACAATTATTAACCATGACACTCTATATATGTTTATGATCAATGTAAACATTAATTAAAAAAGAGTGAAAATGAGAATTATCTTCGACTATCCCATGATATGTAACTACAATAAGTTGACTAGATGGCACTGAAACATGATATGTACCAATAATTATATGTAAGTATGTTTTCCCTTTGTAGGAGGACACTTATAAACTAGTGTAAGGTGTTATTGATGGGTTGTTTAGAATACAAACTTAGGTAGGGTGGAAAAGTGCCAAAAATATCTTGAAATAAGAGGGAATATTACCATGGTTTATATCACCATATCTTGGTATTTTTGGGTATCTTCATGGTTAATGTGTAACTAGTGAATTTTAAGGGGCATGTTTGGAATAAATTTAGATAAATTATAGGTAATGCTAGTCCTATGGATTAGTTTCTCAGAGAATCAACCAAAATGAATTTTACATAAAGATACAACTGACTTAAATCATTATTCATTACATACATGGATTCAATAGTTCATTAACAAAGGTTTTCAATCAAGATAAAACTTACAAACATGGATTACAACTTTAGATCTCTCTCTCTCTCTCTCTCTCTCTCTCTCTCTCTCTCTCTCTCTCTCTCTCTCTCTCTCTCTCTCTCTCTCTCTCTCTCTCTCTCTCTCTCTCTCTCTCTCTCTCTCACACACACACACACACACACACACACACACACACACACACACACACACACAACACCACACACATAAAAAAATGAGGATAAAATGAAATATGTAAGTCTAATTTTGTACAAAGAATAATTTTGGTTAATTTCACTAAGGTGAAATAAATGGAGCTAATATATTTCCTAACCAGTGTACATAAAACCATGAACAAATATGATGCAAGATTCTAAGGTATTGAACTATGAATAATTATGGATAATATCACCATATACTTCCACGAACAACAATATTCAAAACCTTTCAATTGATATATATTTTATTGAATAATAGTGTTTTTATCCATCATAATAAAATGAGGTACATAAAAATATTAAAAATTTCATAGATCACCAAAAAAATAACTAGGAAAGTAAGAAATTGCAAAAAATATGTTTGTTCCTTTACTCTACTTTTTAACACTAAAAAATCAGCCCCTAATTTAGTCTTATTACTAGCCTTATATAAATTTTCAACAATCTTATGCACCCAATAGGTAGGTGAAAAATTTCATTGCATTACCCCCTAAAAAGTGGTTACAAACACTAAATAATAAGCACAATCAAGGAACAAATTTAATGTATGATCATCCTTAAGATAATAACACCACCGTAGAATTCACCATTTTCTATTAAATATTGGTAACATGATAGTATTGGAATAAGGACTTATTCCTATTTTTAGAGGCTCAAAGTGAGTCTTATTCTTTTTGATGGATTAGTGTTGTATTAAGTGTTGGGTCAAATGTTATCCTCAAGCTAAGAAAACTCCTTTTGTAAATTGCTTGTACACTTTATTATGGTGATCTCACTTGGTTAAGTCATTTATTTATATGTTTGTGATCTTAGATTTCCTAATATTTATGTGCACACTAACATGAAACTTAGATGACTCTCTTAAATTCTTAGGAGTCTATTTACATGATCATTATTACACTAGATAATAATATATTCCATGATTTAACAAATCCAATTAGACTCAATGTCTAATTTATAGATATTGACAACCTATATAGGTAAGTTAGGTGCCAATTGTACATTGTAATCCTATTTTTAGAGGTTTGAATATCTACCTTGTAAAGGTTTCTCCACTATCCACTTCTTGACACAAAATAAAACTAACATGTCCATAATATTTTGGTGTCTTAATATGCCGTGAATTCTCACTAAATTTGAACTTTGCTAAGGGTCCCAGTGTCTTGACATATCTTTGTCTATGGTATAATGAGATATTGATAGGTGATGATATACCACTTACTTCGAGATAAATAGGTCTTCACTCATTTTTCAATGTCCTAATTAACCTACAAACCTTAGATTATTCCATGTGGCATCATCTCAATAATTCACTTTATAATCCATCTATATTACCATCTTGATTTACCTAGAGATGCAGAGAAGTGAGATGATACCATGTGACATCATCCCATTCACATAGAATGTCTATAATTTATTCACTATGTCTTTATCATCCTAGTGGTGAAATACAACAAGATTATGCCACTTGACATGATCCTAAGCATCTAGAGGGTTGAAGGGTGAACTCTTTGTCTGAATTTCTTTGGAATATTGAAGATCTAATATCTTGGTAGGTGTAGATCACTCAGTGAATATAGGATTGCAAAAAATTTAAATAGCAATTAAAATTTGAATAAAATAATATTTAAACTTTAAATCCCATAATTTTAATTGAAAATGGTTAAGTCTAGAAGTCTAAAAAGAAATAAGAAATAAATTTTGAATTTAATAATTTGATTTTTTTTCAAATACATATATTTTTATTTAACATATGAGTTATTAATTATTAAGATCAAATAATAGATAAATATAGTCAGTTTTAGGACATTTAAGGGATTAATTAAACCGAAAATCAAAAGACATAAGAAAAATAAAATAGTTCATTTCGAAAGGAAAGCATCCTACTTATTTAAAAATCTTGACATTCCAAATAAATTTAAAATTTAAGTTCATGCAATGCTAATGTGAATGCCATTTTGTCATCTATTTGGTAGTTTGTGTCATGCAACATCCATTCACTCATTCAGGGCCTAGTTTATCATCTACTTTGGATGATGACTTGTATGATATTGATGAAAAGAGGTCTTGACACTAGTGAAAATTTTAAAAAGGTTTATAAGCATACAAATCATCTTGGGCAATTTTTAGATAAGATTGTTCCACGTGGCATGATCCAAGCAACTCAAAGCGTGATAATTAATTGAAAGTATAAAAACTATTCTAAGGTCTTAAATAAATAGGATTATGCCATGTGGTATGATCTTAGGAATCCAAGAGATATGTGGTATATCAAAGTTTTTTTTTGGGGGGGGTTGGGGGGGTGTAGATAAGTGTAAAATATAATTTATGCCATGTGTCCTTATTCTAGGCACCCAAAGGACATTAAAAAATGACTAAGTCCTGAAGAGGCATGGGGAAATGAGTAAGTGACATGTGGCATCTCCTTGCTTACTTGGTGACTCATGGGAATGAAAGTGATTGTTGGCATATAGATAGATCAAAACAGCCATTATATTTTGAATACAAATTTTATCTAAAATGACCAAGGCAAAATAAAGGTAAATGAAACAAGCTTGTGGATAAAAATAGTCTTTTTACCTAATTTAAGGTAAAATGACTAAGTTAAATATTAAAATCACACAAAGACCCAGTTGATTAACCATAAAATGCTACAAAAAGTGATAGAAGTGTTAAGGAATCAATGTAGACATTTTTAAATAATTAGATAAATTGTAAAAATATGATGTGAAATGGTCTGGAAATGGGATGTTTAATGTAGTTCCAAAACATGATCTAAAACAAACCATGATATATCATATTTAATCAAGTTTATAAATTAATATTAATACAAACCTAATGTGAATACAATGTAAATTTCAAGTTCATACATAGTTCAAATATTTAACCCAATACAATACCAAGGCTACAACTTGTTAAGGACTTGCTTCAATTAGACAATGAACAAAAAGAGATCCAAACTTTATTGGACCAAAAGACCTAAATCTAGAGAATTTTTTTTTTCATGATTTTAGTGATGAATTTATGACATGTTATGTAAGAAAAAACAAATGATGACTCTACTATAAAACACCCTTGAGTATTTAGAATCAAAGAAATAATAAAAATAACCCATATTTTTTGGTTGAAATAGTAACCAACATAAGAAAGGAGAAGATGGGACTAGTTAAGTAACTACATCTAGTATCATCATTGACATAATTTTTAAAAAATGAGTTGATTTACTATTTCATAAGATGTACAATCATCAATCACTATGGTTCCAACCATCATGCTAGTCTGTCATACCTTGGAAATGTTTGTCTAGACATTACTCCATTTCTATCTAGGATTATATAGCCCTAACAGACTTACTTATGATCCCACTCAAGACCTTAATCTACTACTAGCCAATCATCCATAGCCTATGTAGATGTTTTCTCAGTTACCCAAGATTATTTTTTTTATTAAATTTTTTTAATTTTCTATTCTCCTTTTTATTTTCTATTTTTTTAATGCCTACGTTTATTGTTGGGGACCAACAAGGCAAATGCAATTTACAACTACATATTTTTAACCCTAGGTCTTTATCATAACATGTTCACCCAGGAAAATTTAGAAACCTTTTAAGTTGTGTAGTTTGTTCTTAGTTTCAAGAGTATACCTTCAATAACCAACTAATTTTACCCAAACTTACCCACACAAGAACAAGTCTAAGACACATACAAAAATACTAACCTTGAATACTAGACCAATAATAGGATCTAAGGAACAAACTAAATCAAATAAAACCTTTAGAAATAAATGTCACCTATGTTACCTACTTGTAGGATTTTCATTTCATCACTTTTCTTCAACTAATGTGGAACCATAGGACAAAAATATTAGGAACAAACCCAATGAGGAAAACATGAAAATAAATCAAGAAAACAAAACTAAACTTAGAAAAATAAAAATAAAAATAAATAGAAGGGAAAGTAAGGAAACAAAAGGAAAATGTTTGCAAGATCATTTCAAGTTATCTCAAACTTGGAATTAGGGGTTGAAGAGATGTCCTTAGACAAGAAACAAGATATCTTCATTAGTTAGACACCTGAAATAGAACATATTCATGTTTAGTATTTTGGAAAGCTTTATAGGAATCCTACTAAGGGATATCATGTACTTATGTCTATGTTTTCCTTTACTTTATAAAATGCTATCCTAATGAACCTTATTAACAAATTTTCATGCAATTTGATTATATTTATGTTGTAAAAATCATCCTTGTACCTACATTACATTAACAAAAAAACACCTAAAATAGAGTTTACAAAACACCTGTACCAAAAAATAAATTTATTATGAAGGATAAGGGTGGACATCAAGAAATACCAGAGTGACTTGTATATATTACATGGAAAAAATAATATTTTTGTGATATCCTAGTGGTAAATCCATTTTTAGCTGATATACAATTAACATGGGCATTTTAGTAGTATCTATAGTATCTTTTTCAACATTAAGAATATATATAATCGGTTCTTACCATGTCAAGAACCATCTAGATTTATTAGAAATGTCTGAAGTATTTCAATATTTATATTATATTAGGTGATTTATAGCTCAAATTTCATTGGATTCACTCCATCATTCCCTCCACTATACACATGGGTACTCTTGGAAGAGTTGACTATGTTTACTACTAAGATAA
>JARHVA010007423.1:115000-152500 GCA_037957365.1 Torreya grandis
TAATTTTAACTAAAATGGTTAAGTCTAGTTATAAAAATAAATACAAAAAACATATCATATTAAATATTAAAAAATTCTTAACATTTAAAATATGAATGATTTAGTCTTAAGATCAAGCAATAAATAAAAACAATCAATTTTGTGTCATTTGAGGGATGAATTGGTGTTTTATCTTTTTAAGATATTATGGAAAGTAAAGCCCTAGTTTTCTAAAGTGATTGAATAATAAATCGAAGAATAAATATATAATAATTAAAGCCTTTGATTTGTACAATAAGTGACTTTTTATTTATTATTTAAATATAAAATGAACTAAAAGACATGTACTTAGTTAGAAATTGATTGAGAAAGATAAATTAGAAGTTAGAAACTAGTATAGAGACTATACAAAATGTTATGAATATAGACCAAGAGTCAAAAACCCTTATATATAATATGGTGGTCCTTTGGACAATAATGCATTATGATAGTGTCCTCTAAGTCATGGTAGTGTCATTTTAAAATTTGTGGTAGTGAACTTATGGGTGTCCCTTGACTTGGTCTTGAGACACCTATACCTGAGTGGATGAATGTTGCTTTTATATATATTACCTATTTTTATCCAATTTGCATATGAAAACTTAGGCCTCTATGGTTTTTAGGGTATTTAGGGTTATGAGTGGAAAAAGAGTAGAATTATTAGGGTATGTTGGACATGACTTGAACACCCCATGTGTTGAGTGTTTCCTACATATTAATAACACAAAAGGTGATCAAGCCGAATGTAGTAACTTATCCCAATCTAAGTGTCGCTGCAAGTGCAATTGAATGCTACTATGAATGCTAGTTTGAGTTCTTTGAATGTGACTTGAGAATGGAAATCTGAGTAATTTGAGCTTTAGGATAGTTTAGATGGATTTATGTAGAAGTAGGGTAGGATATGGATCAATGACCCTAATTTGTACAAATGTTTCTGAGTTTATTTATGATTATTTACATCTAATTTCCATTTATCGGATAAGTAAATAAAAGTGGTCTACAAAAATGGTTCTGATGCTTGAAAAAATGTGAAATAAGTATAGGCCAAACCTAGGAGTGATTTGGGGAATGAAAATATATACGTTGGGTGAGTAAGGAGCTAAAATACACTACTGTTGTCCTTAGGTTAATAGCACAATGTGCTAGTGTCCAAAGGGCCATGTTAATGTCCAAGTGGTAGATGTTATTTAACAATAGGATTGGGCACCTAGGGGATGTCTTAGTGATACTTTTGGGATATTTTTGAGTGGATTAGACCCACATGAATGTTGTAAAAAGATCCAAAGAGGCCCTAAGATAGGTCTCATGCTAACTTAGTCTAAGGTTATCTCAAGTGACACTCATTGAATTGAAATGATATTTTATATGACTATATTCCCGATTTATTATAGAAATGTAGCAAAATAAAATGACTAAGGTAGAGTAAAATAATCATACCTAGACTTACATAAGAGGTGAAGCTCATGAATCTAGGTGTAAGTATAAGAATCATGCTCCATTGCATGTCCTATAAATAAAAAATGAAGGAATCAGTCCTTAATTAAGAAACATCAAAATCAAATATAAAACTTAGTAAAGAGATTAGAGAAAGAAGAAAGTAATGAATTCACATCATTGGGTACATGAACCAATGATAAAACTTGGTGACATCCTCTATGTGTCCATGTAGATGTTGATCAAATGATGAATAACTTGGACTGAATTGACATATTTATTAATCCTCATATGTGGATGGCTAAAGAACACAATATGGCCTTGACTTCATCATTTCCCACCCTTGATTGGTGTATTATAATATTTAAATAACTTGTATTGAAATCATAGGTTGTCCAACCCTCCTATGTATATGGTTTAATAACTAAATTAGGATATGACTCCATCATTTCCTATGCATGTGGAATAGATACATATGTAACTAAAATTGTATAATATAGTTGATGTTATGTGATATAACTGAAACTATGTAGGAAGGATGGCTTTGGGACCATTCATAAGATCTAAAATGAAAAAAATATCAAGGGCCACTCGAGCATGTGGGAATTTAGCTCAGGGACTACTCATTAATGTTAATTATTGTAGACAAAATAAACCATCAATATGGTGAAAATCTAGTGCAAATGCTTTTTGGATTAACATGGAGTTGTCATTCCATTTGAGAGTATTGGTGTCAAACTAAACATATGGGAACAATATATCATGTGCATACCCCCAAATTTGATATTTTTGCATACAAATTCTTGACTAAGTCATAATAATCTATTTATGATTACCTAAAACTGAAATAAGAATTGTAATACCACACATGATTCCCATAATTTGAGAAAACCCTATGTAATTTATCTAAAAATTGAGAATATACTGAACCCATCTGATAATCTATGACTAAGACTGTGCAAATATAAATTATAGCTACTATATCTTTATGATATTTATATATTTTTTGGTTTCTAGCACTACCTTATAGTAGTTAGGTCCATTGGATAGTAATACATTACACTAGTGTCCTCTGCGCTGCATAATTGACTCATTTTTATGCTTCTATTCAAAATTAAGACTGACTTATATGTGACTATTTTCCACTATATTTTTATAAATATGAACTCTATCATATGTGTCTAAGTTCTAAAAAATAGGTTTTGAGTGTATAAGGATGGCTTGATCTCTATGAAAAAACCATGTGAATCCCCCTCTTTTAAGGGTAGTTGTTTAACCTTTGCAATAAAAATCGTGAAAATAATAGCTATGCATCATATGTGTTAGAATGAAAACATATGATATCTACATGATAAACTAATATAATGTGTATACATGACATCAAAATGTAAGATAATTTGAGTAAAATTTGGTAATATATGATGTATCTTTGATCTAGTATTCACATGGTTGTCATCATAGATAGAACAATGTAATCATATATATGAACAATAAATATGAGTATAATATCAGTAAATACATATGGCTATGGGGCATTATGTCCATCAAGGAATCCAAGGAGGGAGGGGAGATGCATGAGGTCTCTCATGGCATCACATGTTTCATGGCCATGATGTATATATACAAACATGTGAGACATGTAAACTAGGCCAAGGGGCCACAATACAAGGGACATGGGCTTAGGTCACTACATCTAAGGAGTAAACATAAAAAGGTATATTCAAATGTCCAACTATGAATACAAGTAGCAAGGTTGGCTCAGAGCCACATGGAAGATCATGTTCAAAATTTTGCATACACAATCAAGAAGACACACGTAAGGATATGGGAACATGTCCAAAACATACATATAATTAAATGAATTGGCTTAGAGCCATAAAATGATGGCATATTTAAATTACTTCCAATATATTTCAAAGAAGCGATATGTACATAAGCTAAATATATACTAGTGTTAGTAAAAACAAAATTGAGTAGTAGCGGATGACCAATATAAAATTATAATTAATTCTAAATCTATGATATAGAGTATAGAAAGATCATCTAACCTAGAAAAGTGGAAACTATGTGGGATTATGCCCCTAATGGGTAGATAATAGTAAAGTTGGGTATGTGTAGACGCCATGAGTCATATAGTAGTTTGAGAGAAATTGAAGAGAATAAGTGAAAAATGTATCTATAATAAAATTTACTATACTATCATAGAGATAATATATAGTACCTAGAAAATATAAGGAATTTAAACATGGAAATGCATATAATCTAAATTTTGTATTTTCTCAGCAAGTATTTGATTTTTTTGGTATTTTTTAATATGTTATATTATTTTTGTATTTTATGAGTATACTATATGTAAAAATAACATACAAATGAAAATATATAAAAATATAAAGGTAATATAAACAATGTACAAGTAAGAGGAACATAGTAACCTATGCATCTTATATTAGACTCAGTATCCCAGTGTCTTGTATCAAATAAGGGAAGAGTGACTGCCCACGTTGTGTGAAGAGGTATTTTAAATATTTGAACTAGAAGTACTAAGTGATTTATAGATAAAACTACCTATAGAGTGGGTTTATGAACCTGCAAAGCCAACTAAATATCCCTGTGAACTATGGGGTTCTTAAGGACCCATCTATAGAAGAATTTAAGACTCATATGGGTTTTCTATGTTGTAACACTAGTCTAGATAATAATGGGGTAGAGATAGTATATCTATAATCCAAAACATGTATTTGATGTAGGGGTCCCACTAATAAATGTCTCTATGGTAATGTATGCATATGTGGTAATTTTGTATAAGTAGACCTCACCTATAGTGGTGGCTCAACTAATATTAGAGGTGTGATAATATAATCTACATTTGGAGCTATAAATGGTGTCTAGTGTGTAAATATCTATGTAATTTGTTAGGTATACTCATATAAAATGCCATTGAGTGTAACCACATGTTTAACATATATATACTTATGACATGTATGTATGGTGGATGGGATATCCCAAAACTACTGTATCCAAGGCCTACCCAATAAAATGTCAAAATGTGCTATCACTAGGTATGACTAAGAATCTGGTTGTTACATGTGTAGGACCATATTTTCCTAGAAGTACTATCTCATAGATGGAAATCTGAACATGGCTACTAAGTCCACAAATAACTATATTTGTTTAACAAATATGATACTCTAAATAACTCAAGTGTTGTATAAGTGTAATATTACGCATGTTAATGCTTGACCCATTTTAAATCATGATACTCTAGATAGTATGGTGATCAATGTAATCTCATACAGAGAGTGCATATAAATCTAAGTCATCATATATGATCTCTAGCACTTATAAAGTGATGGAGGTCTAACTTTCATTGTAGTATGATACACCCCAATGATATTATTTAGAGGGTACGTGTCCATTATATGATTATGATAAAATGCTACTTGTGGATGTGGTTGATAAATATAATGATTACCTAAACTGTTTACTGTCACATTAGTGGTATGATTTAGAACTAGATTAGAGATTATTTTCAATTATTTCACTTCTATTAGTTGTGCTCTAGGTGCCTTTTTAGGAGTGCCAACATTAATGATATTGACATCTATCAAGTATTGTATTTTGAGTTGTAAGTTAATTCATCTATCTATAGTATGTCCTAATGCCCTATTGGAGTCATAAAATGCATTGGAATCATAACTCTTTTGAATAGTCTTAGTCATATCAACTTCATTGAGGGGGAGGGGATATATACTAAGTTACATTCCAAGAGTTTCTAAAGAACATGTGTTGGTGGTTCAACAAGATTTTTGAAAGGTCTCCTTTGAGGAGGGGAAACAACCATGTGAAGAGATAGATCTAAAGACACATTAACCATTTTATTTTTTTCCTTCTTACTTTAAATAAATCTCACCTTATATGGTGGATTATTAGAACTCTTATTAATTGAATTTTATCAAATTATGTACTTTAATTTTCCTATGGAGAGAATCTTGACTTCCCATTATTTCATTATATGGCATAAATCTATGAATGATTGAAACCTTTCTAATAATATAGCTTCATGTAAAATTGTTAATAAAGTCTAATTGCATATGTCCTGGAGTTTTGTATTTTCCATGGGGATAGTCATCTTTGCCAATATAGTTTTATATCATAAGACATATTCATCTATTGGCATTAGATTTTAACTTGAGATGTGAAAATTGAGCATATGAAACCTTGTCACTAATATTGATTGAAAAGTATGCCAAAAACATATCTTCCAGTAGATAAAATATTGTGATGAACTCATTAGGAATATCATATAACCATTATAATGAATAGGCCTTTAAACTATGAGGGAACAACTTAATGAGGATCCATTCATTAGACACATAGTCCAAACATGTTACATGGAAAGTGAATAGATGATTATCTAGGTCATCCTTACCATCATAAAATGTTTTATTGGGTGACCAAAATATGGATGGATAATTATTTTCCCCTATATGATAGGCTAAAGGTGTATGTGGGATCATATGAGAATCTAAGCTATAATATTATCTAGTAGTACTCTGATAAATAGGTAACACATTAGACTACAAAGAATTGATCTCCTATCAAAGGGATTATACAATTAAAGATGAGGTATGTTTAATAGCCATAAGAGTTTGTGTCACTAGTGAGGTTTGGATAGATGTATTAGGTTGTTATCAAGTCTGATTTATTCCTGTAGTCATTGTAACAATATTATTATCTATGAGAATGGAGGATTGTCTGGTAGTGTATTTAGGAGCTTTCCTAGAAAAATAGATATAAGGTAATATTGAATATGAAGACTTTTAGAGATGAAATATTGAAAATGTCTCTTATCAGTCTCATCAAATCAATTATTTTATTCTCCAATTATAGGTTGGTAAGTAGGAAAACAAAAAGTAGTACATTTCAAACCTTTTAAGAAATTAAATATATGAAAGATTGTAGAAATAAAATAATGAATCATAATCGAGGTATTAAAATTAATTTTTAATCATAAAAAAAAAAGGATACAAACCCTTATGGCATCTACAACTAGGGGTTTTTAACTATTCGAAGTAAGTTAGGTTCACCAAATGATTTAGCTTTTTAATTATATTGTGGAATGTAAAACCCTAATTTGCTAAAGCATTGTAATAACAAATTAGGGAATAAGTATGAAATAACTATAGCCTATGATTTTTAAAATAATTGAATTTTATGATTATTATATAAATAGTATACGTACTATAAGATATTCACGTAGCTAGAAATGGATTGAGATGGATAAATTACATCCTATAAACTGGTATAGAGACTCTAAACGATGTAATGAATAGAGACTAGGAGTTGAAAAACCCTTTGGATAAAAGCACGATCCTATGGAAAATAATTCATTATGGTAGTGTCCTATGGGGTGATGTAGTGTCCTTATATATGTATGGGTAGTGAAATTCTGGGTATATCTTTTCTTGGTCTTGAGATGCTTGTACATGAGTTAATAAATATTGGTTTTTTGACTATCCTTATTTTTAATTGATTTCCATGCAAAAACCTAGGCTTCCATTTTTTTTGGGTATTTGAGGAGCACAAGTAACAAAAGAGTGGAATTAACATAGAAGGTTGGATGTGAGCTCAACCCCACCATGTGTTGAGTATTTCCTACATACCAATACCTTGAAAGGGGATCAATACTAATATTATTCTCTTAGTCTATGTGTTTGTGCAAGTGCAAATGAATTATAGTATGAGTGATAGTTATAGTGTTTTGAGTGTGATATAAGACTAGAAATATAAGTAATCTGAGCTTTGGGATGTTGTAGATGGGTGTATGTAAAAGTAAGGAAGAATAGGGATAATGACCCTGATTTGTAAATGTTTTTATGCATTTGTTTATGAGTATTTTCATCTAATTTTGATGAGATAAGTGAATGAAAGTTATTTATATATAGCAATTTTATGCTCAACAAGATGTGAAATAGGTCTAGGATGACCCTAGGGGTGATTTGGGGAATGAAAAGATATATGTTTTTGGAGTAAGGAGCTACTGGACACTAACACAATTCCTAAGTCAATAGCATAATATGCTATTGTTTTAAGGGATGAAATAATGTCTAGGTGGTGTAAGATGGTGAACATGGTGTCTAGGTGCCTAGGATATTTATTGGTACTTTTGGTATATCTGGGAGTGGGATGGACCCACATGAAAAGAGGAAAGGATTAGAAGATTCCCTAAGATAGGTTTAGGGATAAGCAAGGATAATATGGTCTAAAGAGACACTCATTGCACTCAAATTAAATTTTAGATGACTACAATTAAACCCATAATCAAAAGTCTTAGTAAAACTAAATTGGTTCAGTTTAAGAAGAAACCATACTAGTTATGTGATAGTCTTGATAGGCTAGATGGCCATCAAATTTAAGTGCATGCAAAGCTGACATGGATGACAATGTGTCTTCCAGTTTTAATTTCATGCCAAATAACATTGATTCACTCATTTGGAAACTAATTTAATGTCTACTTTGGTTGATGTCTTGTATGATCTTGATGTAGCAATATATTAACACTTATCATAATTTATATTATCTAAGTCCTTCTCAGAAGGTTTTCAAGCAAATAAACCATCCTAGGGAGTGAGGAAACAAGATTTTGGCATGTATTTGGATCCATGTATTGAGGAGTTTGACTATTAATCAAAATTATAGGTACTATCTTGGGGGCTTGGAGAAATGGGATTACACCACATGGCATATCTCACACATATAGGAGGTATGTGGTATATTAAATTAATTGAGGGGGCCATGAATTTATTGAAGATATATTACATCATACCTCATCATCCCTTGCACACAAAATACATAAACAAAATGAATAAGTCCTGAAGAGGCTCGGATAAGTGAGTGAGCGACAAGTGTTAGCATCTTGCTTTCCAAGGGAATTTTGGGAAGACAAGTTACCTTTAGCCTATTTATTAATCAAAATAGTCTTTAGATAGTGAATATGATTTTTTTATAAAATGGTTAAGGTAGAAGAAAGATAAAATAAAAGCAAAGATGTACATAAGCTAAATATATAGTAGTGTTAGTAAAAAAAAAATGAGTAGTATAGGATGACCAATATAAAATTATAATTAATTCTAAATCTATGATATAGAGTATAGAAAGATCATCTAACCTAGAAAAGTGGAAAATATGTGGGATTATACCCCTAATGGGTAGATAATAGTAAAGTTGGGTATGTGTAGATGCCATGAGTCATATAGTAGTTTGAGAGAAATTGAAGAGAATAAGTGAAAAATGTATCTATGATAAAATTTACTATACTATCATAGAGATAATATATACTACATAGAAAATATAAGGAATTTAAACATGGAAATGCACATAATCTAAATTTTGTATTTTCTTAGCAAGTATTTGATTTTTTTTGTATTTTTTAATATGTTATATTATTTTTATATTTTATGAGTATACGATATGTAAAATTAACATAAAAATGAAAATATATAAAAGTATAAAGGTAATATAAATAATGTGTAAGTAGAGAGGAACATAGTAACCTATGCATCTTATATTAGACTCAGTATCCCAGTGTCTTGTGTCAAATAAGGAAAGAGATAAATTATTATAAAATCAAAGATGTACATAAGCTAAATATATAGTAGTGTTAGTAAAAACAAAATTGAGTAGTATAGGATGACCAATATAAAATTATAATTAATTCTAAATCTATGATATAGAGTATAGAAGATATATTACATCATACCTCCTCATCCCTTGCACACAAAATACATTAACAAAATGAATAAGTCCTGAAGAGGGTCAGGTAAGTGAGTGAGCCACAAGTGTTAGCATCTTGCTTTCCAAGGGAATTTCGGGAAGACATGCTACTTTTAGCCTATGTATTGATCAAAATAGTCTTTAGATAGTGAATATAATTTTTTTATAAAATGGTTAAGGTATAAGAAAGGTAAAATAAATAAGAATGTGTTAAAAAAAGTCTTTTTGACTAATTTAAAGTTAAAAACATTCCATTTTTTTGTAAATTGACTGAGTCAAAGAAAAACACATGAAGACCTAGCCAATTAAAATTGAAATACTATAAAAATTGACAAAAATGCTAAATAAATAATGAAAACACTCTAAAATAGATAGATAAACTTTACAAATCTAAGGAGAAATAGTCTATAAATGGGAACTTTAATATAGTTCCAAAACATGATCTAAAACAAAAAAGATTTATTAGAATTAAACAAGTTTAGAAATTAATATTAATACAAACCTAATATGCATAAAACATAGATTTCATGTATACTTAGTTTAAGAAATAAATCTAGTAAAATATCAAGTCTTCAACTTGTCAAATAATTTTTTCAATTTGACAATGAATAAAAATATATCTAAACATGATTATCCTTGAAGATGAAACTCTAGAGAAAAAAAACTTTCCATGATTTTAGTGATGAAATTAGGACATGCTGTGTAAGAACAAATATTTTTCTAAATATAAGTTTTACACACTTCATATTTATTTATTTTTTCTTGATATATATGTCTATGGAAATGATCAATTAATATCTTAATTGTTTTACTCTCACTTGGTTGTGAATTTTTATTATTGGCAGATATACCCACATCAATGATGTTCTCATATATCAAATCTCATATCTTATGTCTTAAATTGATTTATATGTCGGTATTATTCCATAATAATCCACACAAATTACAAAAAAAAAATTATTAATTGATTTTGGAAGAGTTATAATGAAACCAACCTATTTAATGAGAGCGAGTGATATGAGCTAACATTCAAAAAACTTTTATAACACTTTGTAGAGAGATTTTAGTAGAAAAGTGGTAAAATATCTCCTTGGAAGATCAAATCTTAAAATATTTGGATTACATTCATAAAATACATTATTATTGTCTTTATTTCTCTCTTATTTTAACTTATTTTCACCTTTTTGGGGGGCTTACTTGATTTCATTACATGAGAAGTAGAAACTAGGTTGGTACCATACTTTAGGTTTTTCATTGACAATAATCTATCATCTCTTTCCTTGAATTATGTGACATAAATCCATGAATTATATAAATTTCATAAAACTAATATATTCATTTAGAAGTGGAAGTAAACTATGCTTTAATATGTCTTGTAATTCCTTATCAGCCATCAAACTTTTCATTTTATATAACATGGTATTATATCTTAATACATAATATGTGATATTCTCATTGGATTTTTATTTGATTTTATAAATATATGCACATGAAATATTTTCACTTAGGTTAATTGAGAAATGTGAAACATTTTTTTTTCAATGTATTGAATGCATTAACTAAAAATACAATAAATTATAAAACCATGTTAGATCATACTCTTTTAAAATCCTAAAAAAATAACCTGGTACACAACCTATTATTGGATTCATAATACAAACATTTGTGTGATATAAAATTAAATGTTTTTGGGATCATTTTTTTATCATATAATGTAAACCTGGTTCCAAAAAACCAAGTTGTAAAAGATAGGATGAAATATATTGAGCTAATGGAGTATGTACTAGAGTTTGTGAATCAAGTGTCTGATTAGGTTTTAAATCACCTTTTATTCCAAATGTAACATTACATTCTAAAAATATGCAATTTTCTACATAATATATTTTACATAAAAAATATAATGTGTGTTAACCAAAATTGGCATAAAGAGAGATTGAGTAGATACTGGGATATTGATTTACAAAAATTATGGGCTTCCCCCTAGTATATGTTAGTATATAATTTATAAAGGGTGATGTATAGATAGGCAAGGAACATAAAAAAATATAGGTCTCCAATGATTCAACTATGCTTGAAATTTTTATTTTCAAAATAATTTTGAAGATATTATTATAATCCTTATGTTTTTCACTAATTCATTGTGAAAAAGTATTGACAACTTTCATTTATTAGGTTGTGGCAATTCATCATTAATATTTTTAACTACATCCCTATTCTAATCTTGAGAGTCAATATTGTATTTATTATACTAATCATGATTTAAAATATTTTCATGCACTTCTACATATTCATCTTTTTCATTACTATTCAAAGGTATTCATATATCTTATTCTTATCCATGTAAGGTTTTTTATCAAAATAAATCTGAGTATGATCAACTTTATTTTACCTTAGACTAGATGTCATTCTTAAAAAATGAGAAAAAAAAATATTATTTTGTTTAAAATATGAAATATAATCCTAGAATATTGTTCCTAACATACAATTTACAAAAACTAAAACACCCTAATAAACAATTCAAAATAATAAAGAGAAAGAAAGAAATCCTAGAAACATAAATGGTTAGGGTTTTCTAATATTCAAAAATAGAAGGTCTCACCAATATGTTTATCAAAATTATAGATTAAGAGAGTATTAATATTATTATGGAAAACAACTAAATAAAATCATAATGTATAAGATATTCAATGAATCGACATGGTCCTGATTTAGAGATTACTATTTTAATAAATGTGCTAAAAATGGAAACTTATAAAAAAAAAAAAAACTCAAACAAAAATCATATCTAATTGAATTTAATAGATACTATCTGATATAATGTGGGATTATGTGAGCTCATTGTGAATCATGAATAGGGATCTATTTAATTCTAGGATAAGGTCTTGTTATTTTGATAAGGTTAGTATGCACGATCATCTATAGTGTGTGTTGACATCCTTTAGTGATTTTTCCATATGTTTTAACTAAGTTTTAAAATGTGTCTTCTCATATAGGTCATTTTTTTATATTCAAGTTTTTTTGATTTTGTATAAAATCCATTGTGTGCCTTCTTATTCACTTAAAACACTAGCTCAATGATCAGGATTAAAAAATGTAGTAAAGGTCAAAAAAAGGTTTAGGGATTAAATTTTTAATTAAGATCAACACCTCGTACATTGAACACATGATACATATCAATACTATAAGGAGTGATCAATATCCATGTAGTTATCCCATGCTACCATGGTGTATGTGAAATACTAGTGAAAATCTATATGCTTGTGCAATCCTAGTGTAATTATATGATTTAACAATTATTTGAGACCTTATTGTTATATTCAAATTATATTAGAGTTTCATGTGTTATATGGAATAATAATTTTAAATAATAATATATTTCTTCTCAATGCATATTTAGAATAAATATAGTTTTTTGAATAAGGATGCCTCTTGCAATTTAGTGAAAAAATCAATATAAAATTTGCGTATATAGTGGTGTTTTTATAATTTCCTCAAATGGGAATTATGAAAATTTTGGTATGACCTGTTAGATGAATTTTAATTTTTGAAATTATCTATCATTTTATGGGAGGATTAAACCAATGGCTTTAGATACTATGGACTAATGGGATCATCCTAAATGAGAGACCTTATCTGAGGAGTAGAGATAACAAAAGTAGAACTTTTAAATAGTTGAATAATGAGTTAGGTTTCTTGGAATGAATTTAAATAACAATAATAATTTCATTGTTTCATAAAGATAGAGTGATATCTACATATAATTAGAGGAACAATGGTTTAGAACTGTAGAATTAGGCATAGGTTAAGTTTACATAATAAGTTGTCACAAGTGAATTTGTTTTATCATTAAATGTTAATTTAATTGAGTACAACATACTCAATTTTGAAAGTGAAAATGCAAAGATAAAATTCTAAAATGAACATTGGTATATAAATAATTTTATGAAAGATCAAACCAACCAATTATATATCATTAAGTTGGGGCAATAAGAAAAATAAGAGCAATAACACACCTTTGCATAGTTTGAAGCATTCAATGACATATGTACACATTTTATTTTATAAATATACATACTAACATTAAGTGATTTAATTTAAAACATATTATATCTAAATAATTGTTCAATAAAGAGGACTAAAATTGCAATAATTTCTTTGAAAGGAAAATCAAAGGTTTAATAGAGGATAATTATGATGTGGATGGGAAATTAGGTTGCATCACTACTAAAAACCATAACATTGAATAAGAAAAATAAGAAAAGTTAAAATTAATCAACATCAAGTTTCATATTAACAAGACCATGAAAATATCATTTGTTGATACTAGTTTTTAATCTAATAATTTAGATGATGGTGTTAGGAATACTCATTTTTAAAAACTAGAGATCGTTCTCATTTGTATCCTTTGCATTGGATAAATAATAGTGTAGAGATTCAATTTATTAAGGAATTAAAATTCTCCATTTTGATTAAACCATACTACATTGATAAAATATAATAATTTGTGATTCCAATTAATGCATTTTAAGTGACACTAAAGTTTTATACTTTTATTTTATAGGTGATAACTTCATGATTAAATTAAATAGGTACCAATGGGTCAATGATTGATTAAAATATATCATTAAGGAACATCAATGAAAGCCTAATATTTATATCATAAGTTACAAATATTAATAAAATACCCATTCAATAAAATAATCAGTTTTATTTACCTCTTTTGAAGGATAATAAAGAGGATGGGTTATAGATATATGTGAGATCAAGGAATTTGAATCAAGAGAGGATGGTTAGTATCATGTTAGTTCTAAAATGACAAACAAAAGGAAATAAACACACTAATAACATAACACATTTAGGCCTAAACACTAGGGGAGCTTAGTTGACAGAATCAAATGACAACACAACTAAATAAGTAAAAAATGAAAACACAAGAATTCCTTCACCTTTCTTTGATGCTCCAAATGCTTTTGTAATGGTTTCTTGCTCACCTTGTGCCCATAAATTCTTCATCAAAGGAGGTTTGGTTATCTCCTCTTCTCCTTGGCACCTTTGGCTTATGGCTTGGCTTGGCTTGGAATTATTTTGGCATGATAACACTAATTAATTTAATCTTTTGGAACCAATACTGAATTATAACTTTGCACTATCAAGACTTAAAAATGATGTAGCAAAGCCTCCTATTTATATATTTTTAGATTTGATTAGAATCAACCTAAACCATCCATCTCAAGATTGAGATGTGTGGTTGAGGATTAATTAAGAATTTTTAATTAAGTTTCTAATTATCCTCGTCATGATATTGGAAAAAAGGGAAATTAAGAGGCATGGAGGGCATGAATCTTGATAGTTTTGGCATTTATGGCCTAGGGATGTCTTCCCAAGAAATGAGGTCACCTAATGATGCAAATATTCATTATTCATTTTCAAAAATAAGTATTCAACAAGTTTCCATGTAGTTATTAATTAGGCCTTGATTTTGATTAATTGGATCTTAAGCATGATTAAGTACTTTGTTCACAAATTACTCAAATTGACCAGAATACCTTGTTATTGGTCTAAAATTTGACTAGATTGGAGTTGGGAGGTGATGTTAGATCCATTGAAACTATATACCCATTTAGGATATTGACAATAAAAAATAACAAAGGCACGTGTCTTGTGAAAAATATTCTATAGGGAAGAGCAATCCAGAGCACCCAGGTGCAAATTTGGCATTTTCACTTGAAATAAATTGATCAAAATTAGCTAACCCATAAATTGCATTACCTCATTTAGTGATACGCTAGCCAAAATTGGCATTTGAATATGTCAATTTCAAATTATTTAGCATGTTTTAGTATTTTTAGGCCAAATTGTACATTTTGGGTGGAATTTAGCCAAAACCTGATTAGAGGTTATCAATGGCCAATTTTAATTTTTTATAGTTTTCCCTTATTTCAGAAGGAATTGCAAGCTATAAGCATAGTAACATCTTCTCAAATAATGAAAAGGTCCTATATGCGTATAACTGCAATGACGATAAACTAACTGTATGATGCCCCCTAAGGGAATGGTTGGCACAAGCAGGTCGACAAATGATCCCTTGATAAGAAGCAAAATAAGGAGACCAAACAAAGGAAAGATGATGGGGTGAAAACACAATGATATTGAAAAAGTAGTCAAAATAATTGATAATGTAAGTGGGATGGTGTACAATGGTTTTCCCAAAGGTGGTTATAAGCATTGTACCTTGATAGTGGTAATGTGGTATGATAACACAATGATTTTCCTAAAGGTAGTTACAATCATTTGAGAAACATAGGTGGGATGGTGTGCAATGATTTTCCCATAGGTGGTTATAATCATTGGACCTTGATTATGTCAAACATGATAAACTTGGCTGAGGATGATGATAACTTAACACAAAGTGTAATGATGAATTGGAACAACCTACTAGTAGGGAGATGCTTGTCTGAACTAATAAAGGTTGAAATTCTTTCATGGTTAATTATTATATTTGAGATATGATTGGGATTGAATCAGGATGTCAGTGCTAAAGAGATACCACCATTGTTGAATATAATTATTAAAGTTGAGTTTCGTTATAGCATGTGATGGTAGGCTTTATGATAGAACACCATAAAGACTAAGCCAAAATATGCATGAGGACTGATTCCCATAATCCAATACTCAAATAGAAAATAATGCATCAATGATAAAAACCATGATGATAATATAAACATATGAATATGGATAGATTCAAGTGTAAGTGTGTTCAATGAGTTACCCAATGAACATAAATAAACTGAATCAAGGAAACAATGCTAAAACAAAACAAATAGGTAGACAAACAAACAAAATAAGAAGAAATAAACAAATAAACAATGCAATAAAAACCATGTGAACATTGTCCCTAGAAAATAGGTGACAACTTTAAAAAGGAATAAAATGGGGGAATAGAAGGAAAGGAAGGGGGTGGTCGAGATGTGTAGATATGCACTAGGCAAGTGGACGTTGTCTACATAGTTCTATAGATGTAATATCCAATAAAAAACATAAGGCCAAATGTAGTTCTCCCTGGAAATGGGAAGAAAATGTTAACTAATGAAACAAACAAAATGGATGTGATAGAAGAATAGGATTGGTCTTTATAAATGGCAAGTGCATGAGAGAAAAAGGCTAAAAAGGTGGGGGAAACTAAATGACAAGTTATTTGCTTATAACTTAGTAAGGGTTTCCAGAATCCTTAAGGCAAAGAAATGGTCAATGTTTTTTTTTTACTTTTTAATAATTTTTCAAATATTTTTGGAAGTGTTTTGGAGTATCTCAACTCAATCGAGAATAATGAGACACTAAATGCTTCAAGATCACAAAATGGTGAGAGCATTTAAACTAAGGTTGCTCACAAAATGGTAATAGTGTGGCATGAAAAGGTGACTGAGATGACCTCAATAAGTATCGAGCACTACCTACATAGTCCTAGAGTAGGACCTCAAGTCACTATAGTTCCGCCCTTACATGGAGGGATTCGACTATTGTAGTAGTAAATTCAAACAAAACAAGCACAATTGGTAGAAAGGCATAGTATGGCATAGGAAGTGGTGAGTTGGTATGTCAAAGAATTAATGTTTCCACTAGTTTGCCCATAGGTGGTTATAAGTAGGGCACAATGGTATATATCAAAGGTACTAATTTTCCCAAATGTGATTATAATTAGTAACGAGACTGGTGGTAATAAAGAATAACAAATGAAGGATACAACTATAAAAACTATTGTCACACTATCTCTAAATATGATCTATATATAAATTACTTAAACCAACTGATTAAACTGATCGAATACCTTTATGCTACAAATATGTAATGAATGGTAAAAACCCAGGTCAAACAAACTAAGCTTTAAAAAAAATTAGGCTGATAAGGTGAAAGTAGAAAGTGGATACGACAAAGAGGATGAATAAGGATGGTATTTTGTACAAATAAGAATAGTGATAAAATGGCACAACTAAAATGGTCCTTACAAGATAATATACCTTAGCACTCAATCATAGTACTGCTTGAGATGAATAATATTCATCAACTTTAGAAGTTCTTCTCTATTTGGTGTGGCAACCCTGTATGCTCCTAATCCATAATTTGCAGTAATAATGAAAGGCCCTATCTAATTTGGTTTGAATTTCCCTTTATGTTTCTTCTCAACTGTGGTATTATTTTGGTTTTATTTAAGAACAAGATCACCAACTTCGAATGTTAGATGCTTAACATGATAGTTATAGTGTCCTTTGAGTCAGTTCTGATATGCTTAAAGATTGTTGAGTGTGACTGAGCATTTCTCATCAAGTAGGTCTAGCTCTTGCAGGCAAGCTACTCGATAGTCATGATCATGCTTGAAAGATATGAGTCGTGAAGGCAATTCCACCTCAATGGGAAGGATGGATTCAGTACCATAATCAAGTAAGTATGAAGTGTATCCTATGGGGGTAAATGATTGGTACGATATGCCTAAAGGGTTGGGAATATCTGGAGGTGCCAATCATAACTGACATCATTAATAATCTTTTTGAGAATACCGACAATGGTTTTATTGGATGCCTCAGTCTAGCCATTACCTTGAGGGTAATATATTGTAAAAAAATGTTGTGTGATGTTATATTTAGTACATAGTTGGTCTACATCCTTATTCTTGAATGATCCTCCATTATCTGTTATAATGTCAGAGAGAATACCATAGAAACAAATGAGATGGTTGAAGATTAATTTGGAAATTTACATTCCAACCACGTGAGGGGTACAGCGTCAACCCACCTAGTGAAATATTTAGTGGTAGTAAGGATATGTTTATGGCCATTAGATAAAGTGGGGTTAATCTTCTCAATGATGTCAAGACCCCATATAGAAGATGGCCATGGTGTCAACATTGATTTTAAAGTTTTTTTTGGGGCATAAATTAGATTAGCACGCTGTTAACATTTATCACATTTCTTTACATATGCAGTGGCATCTACATCCATTATGGGCCAATAATAACTAGTACACAAGAAATTTTTGGATAGGATTGCCCTATTAGAATGGGATCCACATACTCCTTCATAAAATTCTCTTAACACTAATGTAGACTCTGCCAAAGTTAAATAATTAAGCAAAGTTCCATCAAAACTATGATGATAAAGTGTGGATTCAAGTAGAGTATAATGAGAAAAATGATGAATGAAGACTTTGGTTTTTTTTGAGAGAGAGATTAGGTGGTATAACTTAGTCATGAAGGTAGTTGTAAATGTCTAAGTACATTTAGAATTAGGACCAATAATATCACAAATCATGGTAATGATTGAAGGTTCATAAGCTATTGCTGACAAATTCTGGATGAGGAATTGATACTCTCTAAATTTATTTATTTTTAAAATCAAATAGCCAAGAGTAGCCGTGGCATCTATACAATTGTTACTAGCCCTTGGTATGTGTAAAAACTGAATGTTGGCAATTTGTTGTTTAAGAGTGTCGACCATGGCTTTATATGGAATTAACTTATCATCTTTGGTCTAAAAATGATCTATAACCTAATTGATGATTAACTGAGAATCACCATAATCTTAGAGATGAGATATATTACAATGCACTACTTATCGATGTCCTATAACAAGTGTTTCATATTCGATCATGTCGTTTGTACAAGGAAAGCTGATTCTGAAGGATTTAGGGATTATATCCCCCTATGGTGTAATAAATAATAGGCCTACACCTGATCTATGTGTAGTAAATAAACCATAAAAATATAGCTTACAGGGTTGCTCTTCAAGGGGTGTGTCAATGATGGTCATAATGGATTCATCAAAAAATTGAATCGTAAGTGGTTATGTGTCTATAACAGGTGCTTCAATAAGTTGATCTACAAGAACTTATCCTTTGATTGCCTTTTGATTGACATACTCTAAGTCAAGCTCATTGAGAAGTATGATACATTTAGCCATTCTACCTTGTAAATCTATTTTAGATAGTAGATATTTGAGTGGATCTACTTTTAAAATGACTTTAGTCTTATTATTCAACATGTAATGATGTAGTTTTTGAGCTATAAAAACCATGGATAGATAAGCTTTTTCAATAGGTGCATAGTGATGTTCATATGTAACTACCGTAAAAATTAGGTAGTATACAACATAATCCTTTCCATTATAATCATGTTGAGCCAAGAGTGCCACTAGAGCATGATCAGTAGCTGATAGGTATAATAAGAATGGCTTTCCTAGCATATCAGGTAATAAAATAGGCAAATTGACAAGATAGTGTTTGAGCTATTGAAAAGCTATTTGGTAGTGATAATCCAAATGAAATACAACTCCTTTCTTGAAAAGGTGTGTAAATGGATGACACTTGTCTGCTAGCTAAGATATGAAGCATTAGATTGACTGGATCTTACCCTATAAACTATGGAGTTGCTTTAAATTGGTTGATGGTAGCATCTTGGTTATAGCATGGACTTTAGCTAGACTGACTTCAATACCTCTATGAGACACAATGAAGCCAAGTAATTTACCTGAAGTTACATCAAACACAAATTTATTTGGATTGAGTCTGACTTTATACTCTTATAGTCTTTCAAATATCTTATGCAACACTACTGAATGGTCAGTCCTAGTTTTGGATTTTCCTAATATGTCATCGACATAGTCTTTAATAATATCATACATCATATCATTTAATATGACAATCATGGCCATTTGATATGTAGTTATAACATTCTTAAGGCCAAATGTCATCACTTAATAACAAAATATTTCCCACGGAGTGGTGAACATTATTTTATGATGATCTTCTGGTGTGATTCTGATCTAGTTGTATCTTGAAAAGCTATCCATGAGTGAAAAAATTTCATAATCGGCCATGGAGTCAATGATCATGTTCATATTAGGCAAAGGAAAATCATATTTAGGACAAGATTTTTTTGATGTCTTGAAAATTAGTACAAATTCTTATCCCTTCAGGCTTTTTGCTAATAGGTACCACATTAGGAATCCATCTTGAGTAATCAATGGATCGAATACATCCTACATCTAATACTTTTTCCAAATGTTTATTTACCAATACAACAATGTGAGGATGCATCTTACATAACTTTTGTTTTACTATTTTGGCATCAGGATTAAACACAAGGTGGTGTAGAACCAAGGCAGGGTCTAAACCTGGCATGTCAAAATAAGCCCATGAAAAGATATCTATAGATTATCTCAATAGAGTTGTAACGATGTCATGTTCCTCTTTGGTGAGGGATGTACCTAATTTTATCCATTTTAGCTCTGATGAAGTCTTGATGTTTCTCTATTGTATCTTTGACTAGAAGGGTTGAACTATCTTCTCGGATAGTAGGTAATGATTTGAAATGTTGGATTATGCTAGGGTCCTCTGTTAGTACTTGCTCTTCAACTTCTTCTAGGCATGATGAATCTGAATCCCATAATGGGAGATCTAGCCATGTGACAAAAATAGTAAAAAATTCTTGAATAATTTGATCAAATACTTATTGTTGCTCAAATCTAAACTCAGATCCACATGGAAGTTCATCATTGGTGGTCTCTTGGTCTAAATTTGAAGAAGAATGAACATCCACATCTAATAGTGCCTGAGATAAGTTTTCACTACTAGACTGGCCTTTATGTTTACTTTTTCCTTGCTTAGAAAGTACCTCAAAGAAGTTTTCACTTTGGGACCTCAATGTTTTACTTATTTAATTTTGTGTAAGGATGTTCACTCGCTCTCCAAAATAGGCTATAAGATACAATGTGATTGAGAACCCTGATTTGTGATCTTCCAATGGAACATTATCTCTAAGGCCTAAGAAACCATAGAATGCCTCATCATTCTAGAATTCATCAGTCAAGAGACTAGATTCTTGTTGGTCCCAATCTATCAATTGGGGATAATATAATGACAAAGGGTTCTGATGGATGGCCAAAGTAAGGGTACAAATGGCATTGTTATCAAACATGTTGGTTTCAGCTAGGTCATCAAAGGTGAGGCTATGATTAAACTCTACTTCACTATTAGTATCATCATCACTAGTCATTGGTGATGGAGTTTGAATAAGACATGTGGGTTCAACCCTAGGTAGTTTAAATCCAAGTCCATAAGGTATTTCATACTCAGTCATGAAAATTGGCTCAATGGTTCCTTGTTGATTCAGTTTGAGGCCTCTTCTTTCATAATTATGATGCTCCATAATCCTATTGGCAATAGGATACTTTGAATTTTTATAATAATTATCTTGGTTGTCATTGTATAACCATGATTCATCTCCTTCAATAGGGTCAAGTTCTAGGCTAGATGCTGGTACAAATGTGATAGGTCCTTTATCTTTGTTGTTTTGTTGTCAATGCTTATGTGGGATGACTTTAGGTTGTGCAAAGGTTTTTGGATTTTGAGGAAGATTGGAAATATTAAATATATCATGGGTCACATATTCTCTTGGTCCATTATCTAAAATGGTAAAATTATTATAAGCTTCAGGAGGCAACATGTGGGAAGGGCAATCTAAGGTATTAGCATCTATGTAATTATCTGGTGAAGAATCAATAAGTATAGCCTTTCCTTTATCTTGTTTGGAACTTGGATTCATACTATTATAATAATTATAACTTTGAAATTCAGCCTCAAGATGCTTGTAGTGTTCATATGGGTGTAAATCACCTAGAATATTCACTTCCATCCCTAAGTGGGAAAACTTGATACATTGATGCAACATTGATAGGACTGCATGAATCTCATGCAACCAAGGCCTACCTAGAAGTATGTTGTATGATAACTCAAAATCAATCACATGGAATAGTGTATCATGGGTCAAAGGCCCAATGATAAATGGTAAACTAATGGTGCCTTGTGACTCTATTTCCTAATTATCATAGGATTTGATAGTTATTGTTTCTAGCTGGAGATATATCATTGTGTACTAAGAAGCTTTATGAGATTTAGAGACACTATATTGAAGCTAGATCCATTGTCTATAATGACACATTTCAATTTATGTCATCTTATATAAAATTCTATGTATAATGGGTTATTATGGAGCAGGCCAAGGGAAAACATATCACTTTGGTTGAATGTGACTTGTTGGGATTGACCTAGGTGTCCAACCAAAGCTTGAAAATTATCAGGGAATATGTCACTAGAAATAGTGGATTTTGTCAAAAAATCATTCAATATGTTATTTTAGATTATTGATGCTCACAACGAATCTAAGATAGAATTTTGTTTTGGTGTCTTCTATAATTGTTCCATAATATCAAACATCTTATTTTGGTCAGTAGTGAATGGTTTATTTTAAAGCTAAATGGTTGGTTGGATGAAAGGCAAAGTGGTATATGGTTGTGGGCTTGGGATTGTAATCTTTGACCTCCAAGTTGTGATTGTAAAATTAGGATTAAATACTAGACCATTATTGCTACTCAACATTGGAAATGGTGTGGGACCAAATAGGACAAGTCCCAGTTTCCAGTGCACTTGCATGTGGTCACATGGCAAGAATGATTTGTCACTATAAGATCCAAAAGGGGAAGTCCTAATTTTCTTGTTTGTTTGTATGCACTCCCAGGTCAAAGAAGGATTATCCATGTAATTTAGTTGAATATTGTTATTTATCAATAGTCTAGGCTGATTAGTGTTGGGTCTAGGATTAATAGAGATGGTATTAATGCTACCCCCTCCAATATGACCTACAATTCTATTATAGTCATGTATATATGCATGATAAGTTTGTTGGTTATTACTATTTTGACCTTGGTTTTGTCCATTCTTTTGTAGTTATGGGTTCTACTACTAATTTTTTTGATTCTGCTAGTTCATCATTTGATTTTGATACTATTGATTCCACTACTACACTAGCCGTTGTTATTACTTTTGATTATTTTTCTACTATTGATTATTATGTCATGGAAATGAGTTTTGATAAATATTAAGAGTTTTATTGGAAGTGGAATTACCATTTTCCAATGTTATTTCCCCATTCTCCAATATATTCTCAATTAAATACTTGATTTGGACACATCGTTGTAAATTATGGCCATTGACCCGATGGTAGTCATAGAATTCATTTTCATGGTACCAATAAAGATAAGGAATGCCTTGCAGATAATGCTTTGGCATAGTCCAACTAATTAGATTATCAACAACAAGCTTACAAAATATATATTCAATAGGTTCTCCTATGTCACTAAAGATGCGATGTACATGCATGATTCTCTTAGGAGGAGTTTGCAATGATAAAGGTTGTTTTATTTTTTGTGCAAGTTTTGATTATTTTTCTTGAAGCATTAGTTAGAGAGGTTTCTAGGTAGGAGTAAGATGAAAAGGTGGTGTAGATGGTGTTTTCATAGTATAGACATGATGGGATTCAGTTACTCCATTTCCCACAACATTCCTATTACAGTTGAATTGCTTTGGTCTTTCTTGGCTATTGGCATGTGTCAGTTGTGAAGCTTGTGTTTGATTAGGATGTTATTGTTGGCCATTTCCCTGATTGGTAGAATTAAGATTGATGACTCCTTTATTGATGATTTCTCGTTCGATCAACAAACCTTTATCAATGATCTCTTTGAACGTATGTGCACATCATAGTTCTAGATGATAGGCTATCTCACTATGCAAATTTTTAGTAAACACAGTGGTTAATTATTTATTTGGTAAACTATGGGTGAAATAGCTTGTAAGGGCTCTCCATACTTATAAATAACTTTCAAAACCCTCCCCATCTTTTTCCTTTGCTTGTGTTAGGTCCACTAATGAAATTTCATGCTCGAGATTATAGGAAAAGTGCTGCACAAATTTATTATAAGATCATCAAAGTCTGTTACTGAATTCTTAGGCAAATTTAAAAAACAATCCGAGGCTTGTACAACCAAGCTCCTTGGAAAAAATAGCAAAAGGTATATGTCACTATATGCCACTAGTTGACATGCGACAAAGAATTCGGTCAAATGATCCTTAAGATCACCTTTCCCTTTGTATTTATCAAATTTTAGTGGTTTGTATCCTAGAGAAAATGGTATCTACAAATACTCCATGTTGAATGGATAAGAACAAACATCATCTAATTTGAAATTTATAGTCTGCTTCCCCACCTGAATGGCAATGATTACATCTTTCACTTGTTGTAATTCATGGGATAGGAAACTAGAAGGGATATTGGTTTGAGGGAGAATGTTGGTTTGGGTAAATGGTTGGGAGGTCACAAGCAGGACACTTTGACTAGGGTATGATGGAGATACTTGTTGGGGTATATTGATTTGGTTGGGGAATGGACCAGGAATACGCATATGTGGATTAGGATGTACTTGAAATTGCATATTTGGTTATGCGATATTCTAGTTTGGGTTGGCAATAAAGGTTTAACTTGGAGGATTTTATGGTTGGGATAGAGGGATATAACTATACTATGATTGTTTTGGTTGAAAAGGGACATGCTACCAACTAATCAAAACTTGATTTTGATTGGGAACTTATGGACCAAGACCTTATCTCTGAATTTGTGGCATATTTTGAATCAACAGTTGTCTATTAGGTACTTAAAAAACATGGGGACCTGTTTGTTGCATGAATCCCTATGAGGAAGTGAAATCAAATTATAAATTTGGCATCTATCACTGACCAAAATTTTCACATTATTGAATAGTCATTGCTTGGTTTTGAATTGGCATATTAGTCTGTGACTGAAGAGGTATGTTCATTGTTACCTGGCGAGGTGGAATATTTGGTACCCCTGATTAAGGTGGAAATATATTCATCCCCTATCGTGTTGATATACTAGGTTGTGTTTGCTATTGTGGAATACTACTCGCTACTTGTTGAGGAGGAGTAGGGTTCATCACATTTTATCATTGAGGTGTGATATTGGCTATTATTTGATTACCTAATCCCATAGGTTGTATACTTAATGATGTGGTTAGTTGGGTACCACTTTGACTGAGATCGGATGCTATTTGCATATTGTCTACTAAGTTTGGCTCATTATTTTGTGTATAGGTTGAAGACATTTCTTAAATAATTGGCATATGCATCAAGTTATCTATTGAAGTAGTTTGTACTAATGGGTCAAAAATTGGATTCTCTTATCCAGTTAACTCTATCAAAACTCTTGTCAAAGGTGTTAGGTCAATAAGAGGTTTACTCACCATTTTCATCTGACTGAAACCACATGATAAATTTAGGTAGGTTTGATATGCTATTTGCATTTGTTTAAAGTGATCTTCTATGATGTTTTTGCTTCAATTAAATATATTGGGGTCTTGGTATGTTGTTTAAACTAGAGCCATAGGATTGATAGAAGAAGCTTGATAATTGTAAATGATATTATGGGGCACTCTTACTAGACTTGGTAAGTTTTCATGGGGGAAATCTTCTATAATTTGGCCCCTACATCTATGGCTCTAACCAAAATCTCATCTTTATTCTCTAACAAGTGTCACTAAAAAAAAATGGATTATATGTGTAATCTATATTATTAGAATATGACTATTAAAGAACTGGCTTATCCACTATGGGTATTGTAGCTAGGTATTACATGGTTTGTTCTTGGTCCTATTCTGAATAAGGTAGTGTGTTAACCAGATAGTTAGATAATAGATCTTGGTTTTGTTCCCCTGATTGAGTATTATAAGAGGGATCAAATTCCATCTCATAAGCAATATTATCTGCATAGGGTTCTTGCATTATTTCTTCTTATGCAAGTACATTACTAATCCCTGGATTTTACATGAGTAGAATACGAGTGTAGGAATACATGTTACGATCCATAGTCAATGTTTAATGATAAAAGGTCAAAGAGTTCTACAAACTCTACAAAGGATAAATTCTAAAATAGATGATGTTTTCAACTTGGTCTAGATTTTTCAAAAGGATCAAAAATTTTATGCAAAGATTTGTGAGGAAACTATCTAGTGTAAAGTATCTAACATTTCACTATTCACACAAAGATAAGTAAGTAACTAGATCAAAAATCAAAATGCCAAACTCTAAGGTTAAAGTGTTTCAAATCAGTCTTATCTAGGAATTTAAAATTTGATATGTCTTTTGGCTGAAAGTGGAATCAAAATCTAGGATTAAACAAGTCATGTGCTAGGATTCCTGGCCAAATGGAATCAAAAGCTAGACTTTGAAAATAGATGAAAGTTTTAATCTAACACATTTGAAACACTTCTAATAAACACTAGGCTTTTGATTCTTGGTCATGAAATTGATCAACTAGATATAAGTAATGAAACAGAAGGCACTTTAGCAATAGTTTAATTTCTCACAAATAATGGTATAAAACTTAGTTCTTTTTGACAAACAAGCTAGACAGAAGTGAACGGTATAACTATGTTTTAGACAAAGGATCACAAAAGTACACTCAAATTAGTCTAAAATTGTAGGAACATATTTGTAATTTTATGTAAGAAGGTCTATGAAACAATATTTGAAATGTTTTGGGTAGTGTAATGATGTTATACTACCCAAAAAGTATGACAAATCTTTTTTTCCCAAATCTCTTTGAGGCAAAGGCATTTTTCCATAATTTTGACATCATAACACTAATTTTCTTGATTTAAAATGTTATGGTGTATAGACTCAAAGTTCAAGTGTTTATCACACAATGGCTTAAATCTATCAAGTGATGATAATGATTATGATTCTTAAATGACCTTCAACCCAAATTGGAAATTAAACCTAAGTTCCCTCAATTTTAGTGCAAATGGCAAACCCACATAACACATCAACCCTATGAACTTGTAAATGTGTAATTACAAATTTAAATTATAAGTGAAGGAATTAAACAATGTTGGTAAAGGTCTAGACTCAATTAGGTAGCATAAATGTGTCAAAGTGGATGATATGACTCTTTATCTTTTGATGAACTTTTGAACAAGGAAAATAGATGATCTCCCATAGGCATCATAATGCCTCTTTGTTCATAGGAGAATTCGGACTGTGTGTTTGGTTTGGGATTTTTTTTACACCAAGTTTTGACTCCAAAAAAGACGTTAATCTAGGACAAGACCAACTAATTAATAGCCCTTAGATCTTAAACTGACAAATTTTCTTAGTAATATTAGAATCCATCAATATACATAATTTGACAGGATTTTAAGTGTTCATCCAAAATTAAATGCACATTGTATAGTAGGGTTTTTACACCCCCCCTTATTTAAATGATAGTACTATGACATGGACCTTGAGTTGCACCTTGCACCAAAAATACTTTCATGGCAAGTGGGTATTTTTTTAAGATCTAAAAAGTTTCTAGATGATTTAGGGCAATCAATTGCACAATGACTTTCACACCAAACAATTTAAAATAAAAGCACATATTTTATATCTGTATCACTTAGCTTGTTGCAAAAGGGTCTATTCCTTTTTACAACCACTATATCCTATTATTTACTCAGTTTAGTATGATGTCCAAAGTGCCACTACATCTCGTGTGCAAATCCAAAGGATCGAAATAAAGTCAATGTCAGGAGATGAAACCCTAGGTTAAAGCTTCCCTAAAGAACTTGTGGGAGGTGATGAAGCCCCCCTCGCAAGCAAAAATACATAAATAAATAAAACATGAAACTAGAAAGACTTTAGGGTCATTTTCAAGATCATCCAAACTTTGATGAGTTTTTGGGGAGTGCTTTAGATGAATTTCTTTTTAAGCCTTGGATTAGGCTACTTGAAATAGAAATGGTGCTTTTAATTCCAAGGGTTCCCTATAGGGGACAAATGGAAGAGCATACATGTAACATTCCTCTTTTTTCCAAAAAAAATCTAATTAAACAACTATTACAAACAAGAATTGATGAGTGCAATAAATTCTAAACCCAAAATGAAATATTTGGTGGTGTTCATTTGACACCTTGGTCTTAGTTGCAAACTTTGGAAACATTTACCAAAACATTTAAGTTCCTTGTTAAACACCAAAACAATGTTCCTAATTGATTTTTAAGCATGAAAAGATGATTTAAACATGTTTTGAGAAAATATCTAACTTGGTCCTATAGTAAAATTATTAGCATGTCCTTTAGCTTTGAAGCCTTCTTAGCTTGAAACAATGAACTTTGAAAAAGTAGCTCTTGGGTCTATGTTTTTATAAAAACACATTGACCGATGTCAGTTACTACCACTAATTTTGGTTACTTTGGCTAACTGAGATCTAAATGATGTTGGTTTTTCTAATCAATGTCAGTTAAGCCAGGTAACTAATGTTGCTCTTACTTTTTGATGTCAGTTATTGTGTAAAATTATGGCAAATAAACAAAATAAAGTTAGAAAATCAATTTGCAAGAGTTTTAAATGATCAAATAAATATTTTAGAGTTTTTTAAATGATCTCCTTCAGGTGTGAGATGTGTCTAGTCCTACTTGGCATGCCATTATGTGATCTAGGAATTTGAATCAATAGAGGATGGTTAGTATGGTGTTCATTTCAAAATGACAAACAAAATGAAATAAACACACTAATAACATAACATCTCTAGGTCTAGACACTAGGGAGAGCTTATTTAATAAAATAAAATGACAACACAACTAAAAAATTAAAGAATGAAAACACAAGAATTCCTTCACCTTCTTTGGATTCTCTAAATGCCTTCTTAATGGTGGCTTGTTTAGCTTGTGCTCATGAAGCCTTCATCAATGGATGCTTAGCTATCTCATCTTCTCCTTGTCACTTTTGGCTTGTGGATTAGATTGGCTTGGAATCAATTTGGCATGTTAATAATAATTTCTTGAATCTTTTGAAACCAATCCTACATTATAACTTTTCACTATCAAGAATTAGAAATGATGTAGTAAGGCCTCCTATTTATAGATTTTTGGATTTATTCATAATCAACTTGAACTGTCCATCTCAAGATTGAGATGTGTGGTTGAGGATTAATTCAATTTTTGGAATTAATTTTATAATTATCCTCATTATGACATTAAAATAATGGGAAATTAAGAGGCATGGAGGATATCATGGAAGGCATTGATGAGGCATGGAGCGCATCAATCCTGATATTTGTGGCATTTATGTCCTATGCATGTCTTCTCAATAAGTGATGTCACTTGATGATGTAGATATTAATTATTCATTTCCAAACATAATTATTCAAAAAGTTTCCATGGAATTATTAATTAGGCCTTGATTTGGGTTATTTAGCTCTTAAACATGATTAAGCACTTTGTGCACAAATTACTTAAATTGATCAAAATACCTTGTTATTGGTCTAAAATTTGATTGGATTAGAATTGGGAGGTGATGTCAGATGCATTAAAGCCATATTCCCATTTAGGATGTTACAAAAAACAAATAACAAAGGCACGTTTCTTGTAAAATAGATTTGATATGGAAGAGCAATCCAAAGCACCCAGATACAAATTTGGCATTTTGACTCAAAATGAACTGATCAAAGTTAGCTAGCCCATAAATTGTATCACCTCATTTAGTGATACCCTACATATAATTAGCATTTGAATATGTCAATTTCACATCATTTAGCATGTTTTAGTGTTTTTAAGCCAAATTGTGCATTTTGGGTAGAAATTGGCCAAAAGCCTATTTGGAGGTTATCCATGCCCAATTTCAAGTGTCTATAATATGAAATTCATTATGGGGAAAAGACATTAAATGGTTTGGATAAGATACTATATTATTTTATTTATATGTTCCATACCAATAAAATATTTCTTCCAAAAGATAAGTATAACATGAGATTCATTTATTATCTCATTCTCCTTTTCCTGACATTAGTTTGTAGAGGCACTCACTTTCAGATAGTCACAATATTCAAATAAAAAATTCAAGATTTATTATATAAATAAATCATTCATCCAAGTAATTCACCATGAAAATCACCCATTTGTTTGTAAATATCTCAAATTTGCATGACTAAACATAATAGTAATTGTGTCCATGTTTAATGTTAGATGAATTTTTTTCTGAAAGGACTAGGTTGTTATTTTACCTTATTTTGGATTAATTTGATCTAATAATACCAAACTATTGAAATATTTATTTTGTGAAAAATAGATATTTAATACATAAATATGAATAGAACAATAGAGTAAGATTTAACTATTATAATTTAATAGTTTTGGAAATAAATAAGATGATTAAAATATTTTTCTTAGTGCTATCTTATTTTAATAATAACCTATATAATATTAGATCTATGATCTTATTCCATGATGTATAATTTTGTCACTTTATACTTAAAATACAAGTTCCGTTTTTAACACTAGGTTAACTTGTAAAAAATAGTAATGAGGTATGGGTTGAGATAACCCAAAGATTCCATATTGAATGGATGAGAATTTTAGACATATATAATATCTAAAGAGGGAATTATATCCACACATTTATTCCATTTAAGTAAATGTTCTAAATTTTGATCCACTAGTATTAATGCATCTTGTGATATAGCTTTTGAAACATGATAATGGAAATTATGATTTATCTTACTTTCTCCATTTTTGCCTATTTATCATTCCTTTTCACCAAGTCATAAATTCAAATATGTATGGATGTTCCTATAAATTTTTAAGTTATAGATTTATGCTTGATAGGTGCTTTCTACATGGAGAAATAGGCTTAGACCTATTTTTTATTTATAGATGAACCTTTGGGTAACTTCTCATGCTAACAACATTTTAAAGATATAGGTCAAGGGATAGGAATACTTTTCATATATATAATTACCATTACATTGTACATGTAAACCTTTAGTAAAGTCAAAATTTATGGTAAACATACACATCCACCTAAAATGGAGGTTTTCAAACAGAAAAAATAGTGAATTCATGGAAAATAAATAATATTATAAGTATATTAAGAAATTTATACATAAATTAAGAAATTTATATAGGTGACTATTATCTAATAAGTAAGATCAAACCCATAAAAAAAGGATAAGAGATAAATCTGCGAAAGAGAAATATGTGCATGTAAAAATCATCTAAGTTAAGTATAGTTTAAGAGTGATAATTTAAAATGTATAAAACCATATTTTTAGGGTTTATAAATACCTTCATTTTATTATAATATTTTTAGTAAAAAAATGCTATAGTAAGAGGATAAGTGAATGTGCCTTAGTGTCTAAACACAATTTATATTTTAGAGGATGATCTAAGTGTGAAGATTGATCCATGCAAATCTAGAATGAAAATGTTAAAATCAATGTGCATATTTGAAATGAAATCTAAAATGAATTAGATTAATGAAAATTTCAAAAATTAAATACAAATGAAGGAATGCAAATTTAAACTTGGGTTAACCATTTTACCCACTAAAAAAATAGAGATATGATTGCTTCTAAACCATTGAATAAACATGATTATTATTTATTCATGAAATAATTTAACTTCATTTTTATTCTATCACCCTTATGTGCTAATCCAAAACAAACTATAAAATGTCTCCTTCTGAGATAATAAAATAGGTTGACAACATGTACATATTTTTAAGCACACATACACACACACACATGTGCACATATACACACAAAAATGTGATTGTGCAATATCATCTCATGATAACTTCCACAATTAATCATATGGGTTTTATAAATATAATATAATAATGCTAGAAAACACTGGTTTTAGATCTTGGAACTTGTAGTTTATGGGCCCATGAGATAATAATTTATTTAAGTTTATCCAAGGCTAAAATGGAAATCACAATTGAATTCATAACATCTAAAAACCTATAAAATTTATATTCAATTGTGTTCAAAGGAAATTAGATAAAATATGTAATTTTACTTTCATTTTTAAATTTTAATTAAATAATTTTCATTATTACTGAATTTCACCATGGTTTGATTGTTCAACCCAAAACTTTATTTTTGCATAGACATTATGAATCATCCATTCCATCATGGACTTATTAAAATTAAATTAATTTGAATATTAATGTCTAGTAAATCATCCTCTAATTTGACTTTAAATAGGTTTCATTTTGTGCCATTGAATATACTTTATTGATCGTATATCACTATTCATGAAAACAGGGTTTAGATTTAAGGATTCAACCTTAACTTCCTTATTCACCAATGAAAAATTGATTAATAACCCACTCAATGCTATGGACATTCATTTAAAATACCCTCTCTATTATAACTATATGCTCATGGTACCATTTTGACAAATAATCACCAAACCAATTAGGTTTTCCATTTGTTAGATATTTATGTGGTCGTGGCATTCAGAGTTGGTCATGGATTTTACCCTTTCTTGTAGTCAGCCAATAAAATAAGTCTTGATGTTACATTAAATATTTACTAGTCATAGGAAATTCATGGCACATTCTTATAAGCAAGACAATCTAATAAATTAAAATTAGATTAACCACTATTTTATAAAATATAAAAAGCCACAAACGGTATTTCTAGTAATGAAAATAAGATCCAAAGATAATATAGTTAATTTCATCCTTAAACAAGGGATTTAAATAAAATTCATTAATATGGGAGGGTTGTAGTAAAATTTCATAGTTTTTATGTATTCAAGACATGAGCAATGAAAAATACCAATCAAAAACAATTTTTGCGGTGTTACCTTCCACACAAAAATATAATTTTGTGTTTCATTCCTTATAATATGATCTTATTTTCCTAATATTTTACCCTTAAAAACTATTTTATCCTCATATTAAATGATTATATATGTATTCCTAAACCACACCAATAATATTAATTTTAGTTGTCTCTTCTTACCAAGGATCTACCTACATTTAATTATGTTTATCCAATTTTTATTCTGGATTTTAATTTTGTGGCATTTCTTAGATTTTTTTTTCTCTACTTTCTACATCTAAAGATGGGAATATGAAAGGAAATTATTTAATCCTTCACCTAATCATGTAGTCTTGATTCTCTTTTATATATATCCAACTATTCTCATTTATTATTTTGAGTGCTAGTTGTGGACTTTTTACATACCTAGAGATAGTCTATATATTTGATTGGGATAGATGCACATCCATTTTCATTTGTGTTCAATATGGCCACACTTTTTTATTTACTATACTGACATATTCATGATCACTAAAGATATTTAATTTTTAATTTAATGGTAAACCATTTATTTTTTCATAAATATGAGCACATAAAACCAATCCATGTCAAGGAACAATATATATTTACTTGCATCTAATTAAAATTACCAACTATTAAATGGATGATAGTGATGTGTATATTACTATATACAAGGATGATATCCACTATTTTAGATCTTGCTACACCATGTCAACTCAAATACCACCACAATGAATAAAGTGTAGATCCCATACTAAATATTCTTAAAATTGTTATATGTTTCTATATTTCCATTTACTAGCACAAAAACTAGAATCATTAGAATACCTCTATGGTATAACAAGGTGAATCCATAATCCTTACAAATTAACACCATTGACAAATAAAATCATAGTCCATCATGAAATACTCATTTTAATTTTTTTATTAAACACCACATCATCATGGAAAATAGAAACGTAATATTTCATGAGATAAGAAGGTGTTCATACAAAGCTATGGCCTCCAAATAATATAAAACATATATGTATTTACATTTGTGTCTCAACATACAATAATCCATGGATCTATCCATAGAGTTTATTTAATCAAAATCAAAAAAAAAATGTCTATAACATAATAAGAATTATGATGGTAATTCCAATGATAACAAAATAAGGGTATCAATTAGGGTTAATTTTAAAAGGCCCTACAGGAAAACCTATTGGAAATATCTTATAAATTTAGTAAAATATAATTCAAAAGCATGGAGAATTTCTTGAAGGTGATGTTAAATGTTTGAATGGAATAGGTAAATTTTGAACCAAATAGTTGAACCAAATGATTGAGTCGAATAGATGAGAATAATAGTTAATATAAATGACCAAACTAAAAGGGCAATATAAATAATCAAACCACATGACTGAATCAAACATCTAATCTGAATAGCCAAATTGAACAACTAGACTGAATGGTTGGATTAAATAACTAATCTGAATGGTTGAGTTAAATGGTTGGGCTGAATAGCTAAACCAAATGGCTATGCCAAATAGTTGAACTGAATGATTGAGCCAAACAACTAGACTAAATGACTAAATTAGATGGCTGAGCTGGATGGGTTTCTATCATGGATAAGCTGAATGGATGAGAAAGATGACTGAGTTGAATGTCTTAAATGAATTCTTGAGTTATGCACCTTATTCAAATGGTTCCACTAGATGATGGAACTAGACATATCAACCCTTCAACATGTTGATGGGTCACCTATGCATCTAGTCTACTATCAAGTTTCTCGATCACCTCCCGTGATCTATAAATACTTATCCCCACACTCATTTCTAACATTTTTTAGAACTCATTTCTTGTCCCTAAGAGAAAAAAAGTCATTTTTCAGCCATATAAATAAAATTTGTTTTCAAAAACCTACTATTCCCACACATCCTAAAGCTTGTACAACAACTAAATGAATACAACAATTGGGTTCAAAAATTTAGCTTTAGTGTCTTCCTTGACATGCTATAATATGACCTCGACACTACCCTTTTGAAAATGTTCATGTACTCATATGAGCCAAATGAGAATATCTTCACCCTGTAAGTTGACTATAGAATGATTACATTTTGTACTTTGACACAACATATTCACAATCTCATAGGTATTCCATTTCATAATGTAACCCATGTGAGTTTCAAATTACAACTATCAGATGAAGATAAAAATTACTTGGCATAAAATTTTGATTTACACATCTTAAAAATTAGTGTTTACTTATAAACTTGTTTGTATATTCAAAATTAAATTATCATATTTTACAATATAAAGACTATAATCCTCTTTTTGTCTTTCACTTTAGATTATCAGAAGAGGGGTGTTCACATCAAAGATATTGGTCATCCTTTTTTGAAAGCAATGGTTCAGGTTTTCTAAGCCAGAATAGTATTGCAAGGAGAAGCCATAAATAATCCATATTGGGCACTATTTTACATTATTTTTATTATTTTCAAATTTAAATATGACTAATGCTCTTTTATTTCCTCCAAAATAAGGCTTGAATTGAATTTTGTAGCTAGTAATCTTAGTTCCACTATTTCTTATTCCAATTTTATTTTGGCATTGTATTACAAGGCCTTATTTGACCTCAAAAAAACATGGGGTCCAATTGTGTTGGATCTATGGATGAGTAAGAGGTTAGTTAATTTGATAATTTTTTGATCTAGATTCTAGGTTTTAATGTTTATCTATTTGTTAAATGGTTACCGTGGTAAATATTAATAAATTTTTTATCTTTATTTTTTACAACTAACAGACAAGAATGAATGCCTCAAAAAAACAATCTACATTAAAAAGACAATGTGCAACTATAACTATAGTTTAATATTCTATAGATTCAGAGTCTGTAGAATCATTCATGTAATCTTATCAGTTTGTAAAATGTCCATGATTTAATTTGGTGTCTCTCCATGTGTAGGTTTGTAATTTAAAAATTTTAAATGAGATTTTAGTTTTCCAAACTCAAATGCATTTTTTTAATTATTTGCTTTATTATTTTAGTTGACTCAAAAACTAATTTAGATGGTAGAACAACCACCAGTACCACCACAACAAATAGTAACATCTACTATCCCTTCTCAACCCTCTATGGAAGGTATTGCACATTGCATTTTTTTTATTTTTTTTATTTTTTTTAGGCTGAATGTTTGTGTAATGTAGCAACTCAAAATATCCCTATGGTTATCACTTGTAATACACCGCATACGTTGGAGGATATTTTGCCTCCAAATAAAAGTACTAAACTTTTAATTTCAAATTTTCATGTAACTTTGTTTTTCAATTTATTTATTTAATAAAACAAATTTCATTTTTTAGGCCATCCTCTATCTATGAGGAAGATTATGCCACTGTCTCCAACCCTAAACACATTTCATGAAATGGGGAAGGTTCTTCCATTAACACCATCGCAATGAAAAGCAACACTACAAATATCAGGGTCCCAATTCCCTTCTTTCTCTATTGGAGGTTTATTGAGTGTGTAGGTATTGACTTATTTGTCTGAAATATATCCTGACAATGAATATTTGGTGTTTGATAGTGGCATTGATGTTGAAACTGGTTTCAATCCGCACGACTATATCCAAGGAAATGCATCACATGTTCATAGCGACTACTTAGTATAAACCTTCAAACACTTCAATAGATAATCCCACCCCTAATAGAGAATGTTATAATTTTTGATGATGCCCTTACATATTTTCCATTGAAAAATTTGGTAGCAGATAGTATTACTGCTAGTCTTCAGGAGGAAGTAATTGATGAGCTAAAAACTGTGTGTAGGAGATTCTGGTGAAGGCCCTGATGAAAGAAATAAATGACCATTATCATAACCACTTGGAGAAATAATTTTTTTTCATTGGTGTAATAAGAACCCACAAATATGGATCCTTTGTTTTCTAAATCTAAATCTGAGATAGTTACTATTGTTAATACTTAAAATGATAATGTGTTGATGATAATGCTTAACAGGTTGGAGAATTTGAATGCAGAAGCCTAGGCATATTTCAATAAATGGGCAAAATACATCAACCTTGTTGTGATTGTGAATGTGGAGAAGGAAAAAACTAAGGTAATGTATATTTATTTTAATAAATTTTTATGTAATTCTTAATTATGTTCACATCTAATTACATTAAATTTTAAAATGTAGGAAAAGTATGAGAACTTGAAGAAAGAAGTCAAGGTCCTCAATGTCCACCTAAAAAATGCAAGAGTTTTTTTACAATAAGCTAATAAATTCAAGGAGAAGCTTGTTTTGTTAAATAAATAGAACAATGCACTACAAAAAATCATTAAGGAGCAAGGATGGGATCCTGATGCCTTATTTAATCAGAAGATAGTTGCCAATCCAATTCTACTTTCTGTAGGAGATGTTAGAAAAAAATATAGGGAAAATCTTGAACGTATTAATGTTACAGTTATGGATCTTAAAAAGGTAGGGATATTACAAGAAAATAATGGTGCAGAAGATGTTGTGATTAAGAATGTAGTTGAGAGAGTGGTTGTGAAAGAAGGGGGAAAATGGTTGAGAAAATAGCTAAGTAATTGAGATTATATTTTAAACTTTTATATACTTGAAGAAAATGTTTTATTTTGAAATATAAATTATGAATGACAATTTTAAGTTTGTAGATGTTGTGATCAATTGATTGAGTTTTAATTGTAATTTCAATTTAAATTTTATGTTTTAAACTTGAATGGTGTTAGGCCCCCTTTTGATATTTTTGATGCACTTATGAAAC